>OY740794.1:31960109-32174971 GCA_963514005.1 Raja brachyura
CTGTCACAGCAAAAGAACAGCTGGTGAAACCCCAAAGGCCGCACAACCCTCACAATGGTCTTTTTTAGGCCATGTCCCAGAGCGGCCTTCCTGGAAGATGCGCCAACCCCACACCACAGCGCCTCCACCTCCCAAGAACCAAGGACGGAAGAAACCAACCCAGCGCCACCGGTAACCATGGAGGTAGGTGGGTCTGGTTGCCCTGGGAACATAGCATGTGTAACTTCACAAGTCCGGGGCAGGTTACACTTGTTTCGGGATGCATGGAGTTCTATAACTTCTGACCTTGTTGACAAACTCCTTCCGGTTCAACATGTACCTAGCCAAAAATTTGCGCTTTCGCAAAAAGAGAAAGTGGAAGGTCATGCGGAACTACTTAGATTATATACCAAGGGAGTGATAGAGAAAACCAAACATGAACCTCTTGAGTTTGTATCAAACATTTTCACCAAAAACAAAAAAGATGGCGGATGCCATATTATTATTGATTTGACACAACTGAATACTTTTGTGCAATACACCCACTTCAAGATGGAAACGTTTGTTACTGCTAAACAACTAGCTTCCAAAGGGTACTTCATGGCTTGCATCGACCTAAAAAATGCATACTACTCAGTACCTATACATAAAGATCACCGCAGATATTTGAAATTTATCTGGATGGGGCAGCTCTGGCAGTATAAAGCGCTGCCTAATGGACTAACATCAGCCCCCTGACTATTTACTAAAAATATTGAAACCAACTTTGGACTTTCTTCGGAAACAAAAACTCATTGTCATGGCATATCTCGATGACATCCGAATTGTGGGGAAAACCTTGGAATTGGCTAAATTGGCTGTCACAGCCACCAAGCTCCTATTTCAAAAATTTGGGTTTATCATCCATCCAGACAAATCCAAGTTAATGCCTTCTGTGACGATGGATTATTTGGGGTTCACGATTGACTCTGCTCATATGACTGTCATCTTGCCAAGAAGCAAAGCAACAGACTTGATAGAGGCATGTAACAGCCTTGTTTGCGTCAGTAAACCATCCATTCGGCAGGCTGCCAGGGTAATTGGGAAGCTCGTGGCTGCTTTTCCAGCCACACAATATGGACCTTTACATTACCAAAATTTACAAAGAGACAAAATTGCAGCACTCAAACTTCACGCTGGCCATTTTGACAGGCCAATGCAGTTACCGGCCAAAGCAAAAATGGAATTGAGATGGTGGATTAGCAATATTTGACATTGCTCTAATCCCATCACAATCACAAACCCTTCAGTTGTGTTACAAACTGACGCCAGCACTCACGGCCGGGGAGCTACCGATACCACCTCCAGTTGTGATGGTAGATGGAATACACAAGAGTCAACCCTACTTCAGACACTGGGTATCAATCATCCAGAGACTTCGGGCATGTACCATCTGCATGTTCGCCTACAAATAGATAACACCACCGTGGTGGCATACATTAATCATATGGGTGGTATCATGTCGATATCTTGTGATGAATTGGCCAATTCAATCTGGCACTGGTGCATAGAAAGAAACATTTGGATATCAGCTACTTACCTTCCGGGTAAGCTCAACACAGTGGCGGACACCAGGTCACGCACATTCAATGAGAACACCGAATAGATGTTGGACCACCAGATTATTTACTGACATTGTAGCTCTGTATGGAATGCCAGATATCGACCTTTATGCATCCAGACTTAATCATCAGATACCAACATATGTTGCATGGGAACCAGACCCTGGGGCAGTAGCGATGGACGCTTTCTCGCTACACTGGGGGGATTTGTTCTTCTACGCATTTTCCCCCTTTCTGCCTCATCAGTCGGGTATTGCGGAAAATTCAACTAGACTCCGCATCAGGTAGTCTGATAGTACCCGATTGGCCTACGCAGCCATGGTTCCCTGTGGTACTCGACATGGTCACAGAACCATGTTTTCCAATATCCAAACGCCCGAATTTGCTGGTACATCCTGTGACAGGGGAGAATTATCCATGCCATGACTGCATGAACCTACTGGTTTGCAGGATTTGAAAAGACCTCTCCTGGAATTCGAATTGTCGGACCGAACCATGAATATCATCATGGCATCATGCAGAGAATCCACCAGGAAACAGTACCTCACCTATGTCAAAAAATGGGAGGTATTTTGCACCAGGACAGGCACTTCGTACAATACAGCCACTATCACGGATGTACTAGAGTTCCAGGCCAGTCTACATTTCGATGAAGGCTTGAGTTATAGTGCCATCGACTGCACCAGAAGTGCCTTATCTTCCTATCTGGGACAAGGGTTAGAACACCTTGGAGTAGGATCTCAACCCCTGGTGTCGAAACTCATGAGGGGTATTTTTAACTCTAATCCTCCCAGGCCCCGATATTCTCAGACCTGGGATATTCAGCATGTCCTGCCCCTGCTCAGAGATTGGGCACCAGCCACGTCCCTCTCACTAACCAAGCTCACGAATAAGATAGTGATGCTTATGGCACTTGTAACAGCGCAGCAAGTCCAGCCTCTGCATAAACTAAAACTGGACGCTCTGGTAACATCTCCAAATAAGGTAACCTTTTACATTCATGAGTTACTCAAACAGAAAAGGCCTGGGTCATCTGGCCTCAAATTGGAATTCCTGGCTTATCCGGTTGATAGACGCCTTTGCATAGTGACCCACCTTCGTCATTACGTGGAGGTCACCACAAATTTCAGGGGTACGGAAATGGCCCTATTGATAAGTTTTAATCGCCCTTATCACAGAGCAACTGTACAGATCATCTCAAGATGGCTCAGGGTGGTGTTAGGTGCAGCAGGGGTGGACACTGATATTTTTAAATCTCATTCTACCAGGGCTGCGGCTACACCAGCAGCGAGGATGATGGAAGTTCCTATGGACCACATCCTTGCAACGGCGGGTTGGTCCAATGAAACAACTTTCCAGCAGTTTTATAATAAACCTGCGGCCACGCCTGAGATATTTGCAGACATTATTTTAAGTTCTGTATTATAATTTTCCCCGAAGTTACGGGTTATTATTATTGTTTGTTAAATAAATACATTATTGTTTTTCAGCACTGTTTCAAGTCTGAAATACGTTAACATACTTCCTCCATTGGTTATTATGACAGCATGTGAGCATGGACACGTTCCAGGACTTGAAATCACAGAGCTTTGAAGTCTTCACGAAGTCACTCACGTGACTCCGTAGTAAAATAGTAAGATTAAACGAGAACTTACCAGTTCAAAGTTTGATCCTTATTTTATGAGGAGTTACGATGAGGGATTTCGTGCCCTCCGCTCCCAACCCTCTATTATAAGGTCAACTGGTATGTTAGTTGTCTTATCTTACTATCTTCAGTCAACTCTACTATCTGTGATTTCACACCACTGCTTTGAAGAATGTCACGCATGCGTGCTGGCGGGGTCTTCACGAAATCCCTCATCGTAACTCCTCATAAAATAAGGATCAAACTTCAAACTGGTAAGTTCTCATTTAATCTTACTATTATTGATGTGAACATTTTAGGCTGAAGGGCCTGCTTTAATATTGTATGTGCATATGTCTGCATGAATATGTCACCTAGGTGATGTACTTTGTGAGGACTTATAAGGGTGAAACATGCAGTTTCGGAGGCACTGAAGAACAGGGTTATCCCTACAGGTTGCTGCACTGATACAAAAGGTGGTGAAGAATACATTAGGTATAGATCACTTCATTATCGAAGGCACCGAATATAAGAACACAGAGGTTATGTTACAATTTTATAAAACATTGGTTGAGTAATGTGCGCAGTTCTGGCACTGCACTACAGAATGTCCCACACAACAAATATTTATTTAATTAGGAAATTAAACTATGCTTGCTTTCTGCGTAATTGTTTCAAGTGATTTTCATTGGTGTTAAATCAGGTTATTGCCAGTTGGAGTTCTGAACACCATTATTAAAAATTGTAATAGCTGCCGTTAAATCCACTTTCCAACCTTCTAATAAAAGTGCATCAGGCTGCAGGCGGAAATTCTTCAAGGGATACATTTATTGGAAAAACATGGAGTAACTTGTAATACAGGTCCATGATGATTTTTCAACTACAAATCTTATTGGAAACTTGAAGTGCAATTTAACCAGGGCGGCATGATAGCGCAGCAGTGGAGTTGCTGCCTCACAGCCCCAGAGACCTGGGACCAATAGCGACTATGGGTGCTGTCTGTACGGAGTTTGTACGTTCTCGATGTGACCCCGTGGGATCTTCGGTTTCCTCCCACACTCCAAAGACATACAGGTTTGTAGGTTAATTGGCTTGGTATAAGTGTAAATTGTCCCTAGTGTATGTAGGATAGTGTTAGAGTAGAGAAATCGTTGGTCGGCATGGGCTCGGTGGGCTGATGTATCTCTAAACTAAACTAAAATATCAAGCATGAGAGGATTATGGATAAGTTACTGGATAATTGGCCAAAGTTCGGGACCATTGATCCAGAGACATGAGTTTCAATACCATCTTGACAGAAAGGGAATATAAATTCAAGGAATTAAATAAAATTCTGGATTTAACAAAAAAAAAAACAGCCTTGTGATCAGCAACCATGAAACCACAGGATTGTGGGTCACCAAAATCCTTAAGGGCAAAAATCTGCTGTCCCCTCCTAGTCTGACCGAGCTCCTTGTCCATGCCGACCATCAAGTGCCCATCTCTACTAATCCTATTCATCAGCATTGGTGTACAGTCTATGCTTTTAAATGTTGTGAGGGTATCTGCGTCCACTCCCTCACTCAGCTGTGCATCCAACTATCCTCTGGTTGAAACATTTTATCCACAGTTACCCCTCCTCAACCTCTAATCCCTTACCCTATCTATTCCCCTTTGTAATCTTCCTTATCTCCATCAGGTTTTGCTTTCTGCCTCCTTCATTCAGCAGCAATGACGGGTGGACAATAAATGCTGGCATTGCCATGGACGATCACATCTAGTATATGGAGCAGGGTCTCCCATTTCCTTTCCTCCCAGAGATGCTGCTCAACACGTCGAGGGCCTCCAGCAGATAGTTTATTGCTCCAGATTCCTGCATCTGCAGTCTCTTCTGTTGCCTGTTTTATTTTCACAAGCAGCACTTGTAGACAATTTTCCCAGCATTATCCATTCTTATTTCAGATATGCAGTAAAAAAACAAACATTGAGCATAATTTCACAACAGGTCCCAATACATAAATCCATTTAAACAAATGGGCTTTCTACATTAAAGAGCGGAAAAACTATGTGCAACTGTTACACAGATTATCGTCAGCAAGAATGATACTATTAAAGATGTTAAACCATAAGTAAGTGACTTGTAACATGGAGTGAGAGTCTGGAAGCTTTGTCTTCCTTGCATGCATGGACCACTCGGCCAAAGGACTCAATGATGAGACATCGCATTTCTAATCACATAGAAGAAGATTGTATAGGTGTTTGCTTAACCCATCCCAAAGTGGAAACATGCAGAAACAAGAGACACTCCAAGAGCTTTAGCTCCCCCTGTTGTGCTGAAACGTTTCACTGCAATCACTGTTTTACTAGTTTAACAGATCATGAGAAGCATAGTTAGGGCACATAATCAAAATTGTTTACTCGTGAAATGGGTATCAGAAACAAGAGAGCACAGTTTTAAAGTGAAGGGATTGAGTTTTAAGTTACTGGTTAGTGTTGTGTACTGTTGACGAGCCTAATATTAGCTGGGATTGATAGTTAGGTGAAAAGATTGTCATGGATGGGATGCTATGAAGGTTGTGGTTTCCATGTGGTTAATTCTATGACTCTTTTCTTTGACAATAAATCCTTCCCAAAACATTTTCCTTCCTATAATGTGATGACCAGACTTGCATACAACACTCCAAGTGCAGCCTAGCCAATGTTTGATAAAGTTACGACATAACCTCGCAAATTTTATGTTCTAGTGATTTGACAGTTCTGAAATAGATCGGCACTAGATTAGTATAGGCGAGTGTGTGTTGGTCAACATGGACAAGGTGGGTCAAAGGACCTCTTTCAATGCAGTCTGACCACAACTCTAAATAACAGTCCAGTACAGTTGACACCCGTGTTATGGCCATTGGAGGAACAGAAATTTACTTTTACAGAATTTAAAAATCTCTATGACAATTTTGAAATATGCAATAAAATTCACTCTCACAAATCCGTATGAAAAAGTAAAAAAACAAATACAAATTATTTTTTCCACTCGCTTTTCGTGTCTCATGCGCAGATGAGATGACTTCGCATTATGGAAAACAGTGATTCGGCCTATTTTCTAGGAACACAACCTCTCCGTAACACTATGGCTGCTCGTACTGAGCCCATGAAGCTTCCAGTTCAATACCAACCCTACAGGCCGTGGGGTGACTGGAAAGGCCATGGGCCAGAAAGGAGGAATTTATGCAACATTACTGCTGACTGGCTGTCCCTGCTCTAAAGTCAAGCAGCCGTGCTGGTTGTAATTCCAATCTACCATCCTCCCACCTCCCCCCCCACCCCGGCCCCACATTCATCAACAATGAGAGTCCAGGAGAACCGGGCAACCATTGTACAATAATGCACAAAGATAATATGTTTTTAAGGCACTTTGAGGTAAAACTACTTAACTGTTAGATGTTACAGGGGATAATTCTAAAAACATATGCCTCGCACTCACATTAAAAAAATTCTGTACTGGTTGAGACCTCCTTTCAGGCAAGTGTGGTGGCCACCTAAAGTGGGATCTTGCTGCAGAATGGAGGAAGAGACAGGCTTGGCAATCCAAACCAACAGATATTCATTTGAATAGTTTAAGGGTACAGGGTCAATGGGAGTAGTCTCTCCCCAGTCATGCTCATGTTTCTGTTCATCCTTTTCTGGCCATTGGACATGGCAAGTGCCACCAGCCCAGCCATGGCACAATTCTGGTGTCTGTCTCAAGTCTCTGACTCAGAGCTGTCTCAAACTCAGCCTCAGGGACAGGCTCTCTGGGTGAAAAAGTTTTTCCTCTTCTCAGTTCTAAATGGCCCACCCCTTATTCTAAAACTATGGCCTTGGTTCTGGACTATCCCAACATCGGGAGCATGTTTCCTGCATCTAGCGTGTCCAATCCCTTAATCATTTTATCTGTTTCTAAAAGATCCCCTCTCATCCTTCTAAATTTCAGTGAATACAAGCCTAGTCATTCCATTCTTTCAACATATGACAGTCCCTCCATCATACCCTCCATCATACCCTCTCATCCAAGCAGCATTATGGTAAACCATTTCTTCACTGTCTCCAAAGCCTGCATATTTCCTGTAATGGGGTGATCAGAACCTGTGATGCGGTGACCAAAACCTGCAAATTCTTCCTGTAATGGAGTGACCAAGGCCTGCATATCCTTCCTGTAATGGGGTGGCCCAGATCTGTACATCCTTCCTGTAATGAGGTGCAACACTCCAAGTGCAGCCTATTCGAAGTTTTATGAAACTGCAACATGACTTCCCAACTCTTATACACAATGGCCCAACCTGGGCGCTGCAATGTCTGGGTCCATGTGTGAGAGCGGTGGAAAGGCCTCCATGTATGTTTGCAGTTGTAAAAACTTGTCCATGTCAAAGGGGGCCTTAGTCCTTGTGTGTGGCAGAATGTTCTAGACTGTGGGTCTCAGACAATCCCACCATCATGAGCTGATCTGCTTTAATTACAATTATAATCTGCATTGCTCACGTCACACTACTGTAAAAGAGGCAATGTAAGTCAGGAAACAAGGCCAGAGGGAAGTGGAGAGACCTACAATGGAACGGCGGTGTGAGCCCTTCCCTTGGCAGAGGAGTCAGAAACAGTCCAAAATGAGGTATGGTCACTGCCGTAGTTGCAGGAAGACAGTCCACAGTGGATTAGTTAGGCAGACCAATGTGCAGCGATTCACTGGATGCATTCAAAAGCGAGATAGATAGAGCTCTTAGGGCTAGCGGAATCAAGGGATATGGGGAGAAGGCAGGAACAGGGGAACTGATCGTCGATCAATCCATGATCACATTGAATGGTGGTACTGGCTCGTAGGGCTGAATGGACTACTCCTGCACCTATTTTCTATGTATCTTTGTATCTATGATGAGAGGCATAGATAGGGTAGACATTGGACCTTTTTACACAGTGACTGGCAGATGCCTGGTATGTGCTGGCGGTGGCGGTTGTGGAGGCAAATACGATACCACCTTTTAAGCTTTTAGATAGGCACGTGGATATGCGAGAATGGTGGGATATAGATCACATGCAAGTAGAGGAGATTATATATTTAACTTGGCATCATGTTCGCCGCAGCCATTGTGGGCCAAGGGGCCTGTTCCAGTGCTGTACTGTTCTCGGTTGCCCGAGACCCACAGTCTAGAATATTCTATCACACACTAGATCCAAGGTGTGGACAAGGTTTACAACTGGAAACATGCATAGAGGCTCGAGGTTCTAGGTTTAAGTTTATTATTCTCATGTGTTCCAGGGTGCAGTAAAACGTTTTGTTCTGCATGCTATCCAATCCAATTAAATAATATGATACATAAATATAATCAAGTCAAATTCATACAATAAATAGAACATGTTGAAGATGCAGAGCACAGAATATAGTTCACAGCATTAAAGCACATCAGTTCTATAAACAAAGTCCAATGTCCACAATGAGGTAGAGGTGAATCGTAGAGTACCACAGCTTATGGAAGGACAATTAAGAAACCCGAGCAGGGAGAACATGGAATGACCAGGGTAGGACGTCTTTAATTATTTTGGCTGCTTTTCTGAGGCAGCATGAAGTGTCAATGGGCTCAGGATTAAACCAGAGGCACCGGAGGTCAGGATTGAACCATGTCACTGGAGCTGTGAGGCAGCTATTCTAATTGCTGACCAGTGGTTAAGCTGTGAAATGAAACAAATTGGTCTCTCCAATCAGCTAAAGCCATCACAGCAGCCGCCGGAACCTTGCCCTTCCTTCCTTCTCACCCTTACACTCTTCATCTTCTCCCACCATCAAGAAGAATGGCAGAGACCAAGGCATCTCCAATGAGTGCAGACAAGGCCTTGATCCATGGCCCAGCCTCTCCCTTTTCCCCGGCCAAAGCCTAACCTCCAGTTCTTCAGCCTGAGACCGCTGAACCAGGCCCTGAAATAGGAGGAGAGGGGAGCATCTGGTCCCTTGTTTGAGCTCCAGGGCTCAGATACTACTGTGCGAGACAGCAACCAAAACAGACCAGGTTCAGGTTCAAGTTTATTTTCATATGCATGAGTATGGTGAGGTACAAGTACAGCAGCATCACAGGCACATAGACTCAGACAAACACACTGAAACAAATTATACATAAGTTATGCATAAATCATACATAAAATTCTAAAAGAAAGCTGTGCAAAATGACATTAAAACAAAAAAAAAATTAGAAAATTATCAAGTCTGTAGTGCAAGAGGTAGTGCTATTTTGTACCACAGTTGAGTTAGGATTTAGGTCGTCTAGGATGGTTCAAGAACCTGATAGTTGGAGGGAAATGGCTGTTCCAGAACTTGGTGTTGTGGGATATCAGGTTTATGCACCTTGTACCCAATGGTAACAGTGAGAGGAGGGGATGGACCGGATGTTGGGGATCCTTAATGATGGATACCACCTTCTTGAGGCATCGCCTCATGCAAATGCTTTTGATGGGAGAACAAGACCTGATCTATATTGCCCCAACACATGTATTGCACTGGAATGTCTATATATGTGTGTCTAATGAAACCTAATGTAGGCTAGAAACTGGTACAACTAATGAAGAAGGGTCCCGACCCAAAACGTCAACTCTCCATTTCCCTCCACAGATGCAGCCAGACTCGTTGACCAGCTTTTCATAATTTTGCTCAAGATTCTAACATCTTCTATCTCTTGTGTCTCCACTACTAATGACACACTGTCTTGAATTAATTTTATTATCAGTAAATGGTTTGACCCATGTTCATTGTCACCAGTAAATTAAACAAATGGTTTTGCAATTATAACTCTCGGATTGGCAGAGTTTAGCAGTCATGCAGTTCATGGATGCATTAAGTCACCTCGTAACATGTGGTCCTTTATTCCTACCCGAGAGTGAGTTACCATCCTGACACATGTCTTGGAATTAAATGGTCACATATATTTCACTGTTGGCACCACAATGCATGAGACTTTGAAACACTTTGTCTTCAAGTTACAGTCAGTCGAGTCTGTGCCAAGTCACAAAGCAATCCCATTCACCACTAATTTCCTAAAAACCTGGTCTCCCCATCTTCCCTTCAACTCCCCCAAGATTTTTACCACCCAACTACACACTAGGGTAACTTAAAGTGACCAATTAACCTACCAGCCCATAAGTCTTTGGGACATGGGAGGAAACCAGAGCACCCGAGGGAAACCCATGCAGTCACAAAGAGAATGTGGTAACTGCATACAGGCAGCACCTGAGGTCAGGATCGAACCTGAAAACTTAAAGAGTCTCAGTGGCAGCTTCAGTGGAGAGGTGCTGCCTGACTGGATGTTAAGCATTCCGTCTGAAGTTAAGAGAGGCACTCTGATGCAAGTTATTCTCCCTTAAGAACTAAGGTTCTGGAGCAATTTGTACTTTTATTCTGCCATCCTTGAAAAAGCCCAAGAACCTGATGAATTCTACAGTCTCTTAAAAATTATATTTTAATTTAACATGGAATAGTTTATTTGCCTCAAATGAACTTCAGCATGGCAAGTGAGGAATTACTAGAATACTTGAGTATAAAAGTAGGTCTTTATAATGGTTATAGAGCCAGAGAATCCTAGGGTCAAAGAACATAGGAAACAATTCATTCAGGCCACCACATCCACACCAACCAGTGTGCACCCATCTGTTGTAACGTCATCTTCAGCACTTGGTTGGTAGCCTTCAATGCCAAGCCAATTCAAGTGCTCATCCAGATGTCTATCAACAGCTTCCAGTAATGCAGGATAGATGGCAAGCTCAGTTCTTTTGAGTCTGAAGAAGGGTTTCGGCCTGAAACGTTGCCTATGTCCTTCGCTCCATAGATGCTGCTGCACCCGCTGAGTTTCTCCAGCATTTTGTGTACCCCCAATTCTTTTGATAGTTTAGTTCAGTTTAGTTTAATTTAGAGATATGGAAACAGGCCCTTCGGCCCATTAACAATACGGAAATAGGCCCTTCGGACCAACAAGTCCGCTCCGTCCAGCGAGCACTGCACAGTAACACTATCCTAAACAAACCAGGGACAATTTACAACTTTACCAAGCCAATTAGCCTACAAACCTATACGTCTTTGGAGTACGGGAGAAAGCAGATCTCCCGGAGAACACCCACACAGGTCATGGGGAGAACGTACAACTCTGTACAGAGAACACCCATAGTCAGGATCAAACCCAGGTCGCTGGTGCTGTAATGCAACAAATCTACATTGTGCCACAATGCCGCCACCGTGCTGTGCTGTTAGTGAAGTCTTATTCATTCACAGAAACATTTGTTCAATGATCCTAAACATTAATGGTGATTATTTGGTGTTTCAGCCAATGTTTCAAATTTCTGTTCCTCCCGATACCCTCTCAATAAGATTTGCCTGAGACAACCGAGTTTAACAAAAGAGGAACCTATACTTTTTTGTGGGTTTAACCCTGAAGGTTTGAGTAACCAGTGGAAGGGGTCACAGAGTAATATAGCACAGAAACAGGCCCATACCAACCATCCATTTACACTACATTTATTTAAAAGTGTGATGGGTTATTAATATGGGTAATATCAAATTATCTAGGAAACGTGCCAGTCAAGCATTACCCAAGTCCCAAGTGTGCCGGATTATAGGAGTTTGACTGTATTATGTTGCACAGAAGATGTGAGGTATGGATAGCACAAAGGGAATATCTGTAGTAGGATGAGACCTGATGAGTTAGTAGCAATGAGATGCACATCATGCATCTTTGTCTGTGTTATTTGTGGTTAATAGCAAGGTGTGGGTAGTGAGGAGGCGGTGAGGAAGGATTGAGAAGGGTTATGAGAAGATCTGGCCTGATAAAGGGAGATGAACTGGATGTGAAGGTCATTTCAGGAAGAAATGGCTGAATGGTCTCTGCTAATGATGTACTAGAATTTATACTTCTCACCATTCTTTATGAAACAGATTTCAAGAAACTAATTGTGTACCTGCAACCTCAAGACTACTTCCCCATATTGTTCGCTTGGTTTTTCATCAAAACATAGGCACTTATCAAAACCACCCGTCAGTTTCGTAGAGACAGAGAGCCAAACAGCACAGAAGCACTCGCTTTGGCCCAGCACCAAGCATGTATCCACATTAATCTTATTTATATCTCTTGCCTCAAATTCTACCACTCACTTACAAACTAGGATATTTTAGTTAGAGTAAGAATTTAACTTACCGAGCCACGTCTTTGGGATGTGGAAGGAAACTGGAACACTTGAAAGAAACCCAAGCGGTAACAGGGAGAATGTGCCATTTACAGAGGTCAGTATTGAACCAGGGTCACTGGAGCTATGATGCAACCATTCCAATCGCTTAACTATGGATATTTTGTGAGATGTTCACCTGATTTAGATGCCAAAGTTATCTGAACACGCAGAGGCCTGTGAAAGTTTACTAGCTGAGAAAGACTTTTGCTTAGAAATCTTAGAAATCACACTGCGCATTGTTTAGCAGCAAACGCAAAGAACAATTTGGTCTCTCCAATCAGCAAGGGCAAGTCTGATCCTTATAAATGCTGTATCTAATTCAATGGAACCATTTGTCCCAAACTATTTAAATGAACTATTCAATTGTAACCTTTAAAATTATATACAGTCATGTGATGTTATCTTTATACGTAATGGGAAAAATAAAAAGGTCAATGTACTTCGGTCCCTCCTGTGTATTTACTGTAATGAATAAGGACCTTAAACATCGACAGCACCCGTCTCCGTGGGGCTTATTCAAAGTTACAATGATCACCTGCTACTTATAATCCTTACCATCACAAGAGATAGTGAGTTCTGCCCAATGTCTCCATCAAACAATACCATACTAAAGGGGCTGTCCCACTGCAGTGACCTAATCCGCGAGTTAAGAAGAGTGCCTTCGACCATCAAGCTCGAGGGCACTCACCTGAAAAACCTCGAGCTGGATCGACCATCAGTGATGAAACCACGAGCTGGATCGACCGACTGCACACACACACACATCGCAAAGACGGGGGCCAGGGAAAGCAGAGGAGCGCTGTCTGAAATTCACACCCGCGATGAAGAGGAAGGTAAACGGCTGCCACAGTGTACAGTAAGTCCTTTAGAGTGGGTGGGGGGGAGGGGGGGGGAAGATAAGGAGAGAGAAGAGGGGAGAGGGGGAGGGAGGGGAAGAGAGGAGGAGAGAATGAGAGAGAAGGGGAGAGAAGGATGGGAGAAGGAGTGGAGACATATTTAAGAAGTCAGACAACGTGTAAGAAAGTTTAGCAGGCATTTTACCTACTGGTTGGATTTCCTGAAAACTCCAATGAGCCAATCAAGATGCCCAGTCAACAAAGGAGATTGCCTATGGATGCCCTCGACTGCCTGTAACTAAATAACGACCCCACTCCACTGCACTACGAGTCAAAAAGAACCATGCCGACCAAATTTTACGTGCAGAAAATGTTTCAACCTGCTCAAAAAATTTCTGCGACCTAGCTGAGGCCACAAGTATTAGGGAACTTCCCTCGAGCATGAAGGAGCATTCCAGTGACCTCATAGGACCTCCTAGGACCTTGTGTTAACCATGAGGCAAGTTTGAGTCGAGGGCAAACCCGTCTAAACTCGCAGATTAGGTCGCCGCAGTGGGACAACCCCTTAAGGCAGCTGTTAACATCCTGCTTTTAGAACCTTGTTGTGTGCAAGTTGACAGCAGCATGACCTACAGTCCAGCAGTACCTACGCTGAAAACACTTTGAGGTCTGTGAGATTTGCCAAAATCTGAGATTGTGAAAACCACTACAACGCCGAATTCCTTCTTCACGCGGAAGACGGAAGGCTCAGAAACGGGCCTTTGATTGCTACATTCTCCCTCTGCATTTTATCCCCTTTGAGTGATGTATTCCCAGTCTAGATATGCTCATTAAAATATTGTAAAAACCATGCAATGAATGTTCTCACAGTCACAACTGGCATTTTTTAAAGGCAATGTCTCCTCATAGTTTAACCGATTCCAAGGAGCCAAAACAAATACCCATCATGTGTGCAATTAGAATAGTCATGAATTCAACAAGTAAAGGTGCCTGAATCGATAAGGAGCAGAAGAAGCAGTGGTCAGGAACTCTGAGCACAGTCTTACTTTTCAGCTGTTTATCACTGTGGATAGAAAACTTTCAAACCTCACTAAAACACCTCTCTCGTGCACTGAAGTCTGTTCTATTTCCACTTGTCTTCACTAAAAACAAAATGCAGCTATAGCCTTTCACAGAGTACAAGAGTAAATAAGTAATGAGGCTAAGTAGATATACTTCAAAGATTGACAGTACTTAAGGTAACCTGGATGGCTTGTACATTGGATTACCGTTAGAAGTGAAGGTGGAAATTGCAGAGGTCTGAGTATAAAACTTCTCATCTTCTGCCAGGTTTGGAACTGGGCCAGAGTACTAGAAGATTTAAAATGTTGCTAGAAAATTCCCCATCGTGCTGGGAAACTCTGTGAACTACATTGATCTGGAGGCAAACTAATTAGCTCTGAAAAAGAGTAAATTGATGTCAGCAAAGATTTATTGAAAATAAATTGTGTTCAGAGAGTTATTTGATGATCCAATCTGATTTGTACATTTTATGCTTCATGTACAAAAGATAATTGACAAAATGCCAGATAATATATATTTACACACTAAAACTACAGAAGCAAGGATACAAACTATTTAAAACAGGGAGATTTGATGGATGTCATTTATTAGACTAACATCCCAGGGATCAGTAGTAGGGCAGTTTCTCATTCTGTTCTATGTTAATGACCTGGATTTGGATAAACAAGTTGCAACTTCAATGTACAGAGGTTACATAAAACTTGGACAATTGTAAACCCTTAGGATCTTGGTAACAGACCTCAGGAAGATGGAAAAATGAGCCAACAGCAGGTGAACTATAATGTGGTGTGAAGAGGTGCATTCTGCTAGGCGATAGTTCTGCATGATGTTGCCAGCATTGAAAACAATGCTGTGACAAGTGACAGTGCAGTGGCCAACCAAGCTGTGAAACCTTTAGGATGCCTTCTATGGTGCATCTGTAGAAATTAGTAAGAATCATTGAAGCCATGCAGAGTTTTCTTAGTCTTCTAAGGAAGTGGAGGTGTTGATATGCTTTCTTCGCCATAGCATCAATGTGGATCAGGACATATTTTTGGTGATATTTACATCTAATAGACACATCCTCAAAAATCCAGTAGACTGGTCAAACACCATTTGCTTTTAATGAATACATGCTAACTCTACCATCATATTACTATTTTCTAAGTGTCTTGATATAATCCTCCATTATAGATTCCACTCATTTCCAGATTACTTACGAGGCTAATAGATCAAAGTTCCCTTTTTCGCTCTTCTTCCTTTCTGCTACTCTCCAATCTCCAGGAACCAATTCAAAATCTGCAGACGTTTGGAAAATGATAATCAGAGCACTCATGATCTCCACTAAACCCCTTTCCAAAATCGGAGATATAGATCATTGGATCCTGGGATTTAGTAGTTTTCACATTTAATAGCCTTTCATTCAATGTTCCAGCATCTTTGAAGTAGTAGATGTCGATGAACTCCGATCTCTTTAATTGTTTAATTGTGAATTAAAGAAACAGAATTTAGACAGGCAAGTCCTGATTAAGAACTGTCAGCATGACTTTATGTGTGAGGACTTGTATCTCATGAATTTGAGTGTGTTTTCTAAAGAGATGAACAAGAGAATTGAAATGGGCAGGGTGGGAGATGTTGTCTATGTGGACTTTAGCAAGGCCTTTGACAAAGTCCTGCCTGGTAGACTTCCTCAATTTGGTTTAGTTTAGAGCTGCAGCATGGAAACCGGCACTTCAGTGCATTAAGTCCACACCAACCTCACACACTAACACTATCATACACAAACAAGGGAAAATTTACAAATTTACCAAAGCCAATTAACCTACAAACCTGTACGTCTTTAGAGTGCGGGAGGAAACCGGAGCACCTGGAGAAAACCCACGCAGGTGGAGGGGAGAACGTGCAAACTCCGTACATACAGCACCCATAGTCAGGATCGAACCTGGGTGTCTGGTGCTGTAAGGCAGCAACTCTACTACTGCGCACCGTTCTCTGTAAAGTTAGATCACATGGGATCCAAGGTGAGCTCGTCAAATGCAATTAAAATTGGCTTGGAGGGAGAAGTCAGAGGGTTGAAAATTGCTTTACAGTTTGGCTTCCTGTAACGAGTGTTGTGTCACAGAGATTGATCCTGGGTCCACTGTTGTTTGGCGTCTATGTTAATAATTTGGAAGATCTAGACCAACTGGTTAAGTGGTACAAGGGATGTAATTTAACTCAGACAAGTGCAAAGTGGTGCTTTTTGTTAATCTACACCAGGCAAGACTTACACAGTAAATAGCAGGGTCCTGAAGAGTGTTGTAGAACAGAGAGTCCCAGAGACATAAGCACATAGTTTACTGAAAATTGTGATATAGATAGAAAGAGTAATTAAGAAAGTATCCAGCATGCTTGCCTTCATCAATCAGGGCACGTACTTCTCTGACATTTTCACCAAAGGGATTTCACCACCAGCCACATCTTCCCATCTCCACCCCTTTCCGCTTTCCACAAAGACCAGTCCCTCTGATTTTCTGGTTAACTCATCATTCCCTATCCAAACCTCCCCCTCCCCAGGTACCTTCACCAAAACTGCAGGAGATGCAGCACCTGTTCCTATAACTCCGACCAAAGACCCCGACAGTCCTTTCAGGAGAGGCAGAGGTTCACTTGCACCTCCTCCAACCTCCACAACTGTTTCTTCTGTGCCAGGTGTGGACTCCTATATATCAGCGAGACTAAGCGCAGGCTCAGCGATAGTTTCGTTGAACACCTCTGCTCAGTCCACCTAGGCTTATGCAATTTCTTGGTTGTTAAACATTTTAGTTCCCCCTCCCATTTCCACACTGACCTTTCTGTCCAGTCAGAGTGAGGCCCAATGCAAATTTGTGGAACAGTACCTCATACTTCGCTTGGGCAGCTTACAACCCGGTGGTATGATTTTTGATTTCTCTGATTTCAAGTAACCCTTGCTTTCCTTTTCTCTCTGTCCCTCCATCACCCTGGTTCTCCGACTAGTTTCACCGTCCTCCTGATTAATTTTACTGTTTGTATGCCTCGTTGTTAACATCCCCTCAGCTAACAATGAACCATTCTACAATGTCTTGAACATCGTCTCCTTTGATCTGTCATTTTCACACCTTACCCTTCCATATCTCTAGTTTCTCTCTTCCCTGACTCTCAGTCTGAAGAGGGGTCTCAACCCAAAAAGTCGCCCATTCATTCTCTCCAGAGACGCTGGCTGTCCTGCTGAGTTACTCCAGCATTTTGTGTCTAGCTTCACTGAGTATATGAGTTGGGAGATCATGTTACATATGTACAAGATGTTGGTGAGACTGTAGTTGGAATATTTTGTCCAGTTCTGGTTGCCAGCCGATAGAATGGATGTAATTGGGCTGGAAAGGATGTAGAAATCCGTCATGATGAAGTCGCAGTGACTAGGGGCTTGAGTTAAAGGGAGAGATTTGACACATTTTTTCGAATATAGTGTAAAAGCCCGACGTTCTGTGATGTGGTGGGCCAATGTTGAGATGAAGAAGATAGAGAGTTTAATAACATTATCTTGTGACAATAACCTCTCCTTCAATGTCAGCAAGATGAAGGAGCTTGTTATTGACTTTAGGAAGCATGGTGGTGTATATGTCCAATCAGCATCAATGGTGCTGAAAACAATATGGTTGAGAGATTCAAGTCCCTTGGTATTAATATTGTCAATGATCTATTATAGTGACCTCACTGATGAAACAGCCAAGAAAGCACACCAAAGCTTCTAATTCTTGACAAGACTGAGAACAGTTGCCGTGTCTCCAATGACTCTGGAAAACGTCTACAGATGCATCAGAGAAAGCATACTGTTGGGTTGCATCACAGCTTGGTTGGGAACAGCACTGCCAAAGACCGCAAGAAATTGCAGAGAGTTGTAGATGTAGCCCAGACCATCACACAGACCAGCCTACCCACCATTGAGTCAGAATGGTGGTCTCAAGCCAAAACGTCACCTATCAATGTTCTCTAGAGATGCTGCCCGACCTGCTGAGTTACTCCAGCACTTTGTGTCTATTTTTCCCATGATTGACTATCTATGCTTCATGTAGCCTCGGAAAAGCAACAAACATAATCAGAGACTTGTCCCACCCCGGTAATTTATTTTCCCAGCTCCAGTACAGCGGAAGGAACAGAAGATTGAAAACACGCACCAGCAGATTCAGGGACAGCTTCTTACTCTTTGTTATCAGTTCTGAATGGTCTATGTTGACATTGGACTTTATCTGTGGAACTGACGTGCTACAATGATGAGAAGTATATTCTGCACGTTGTATATCCCCCTTTGACTTATCTACTGTACTTGAATTTGACGATTGTATTTATGTATGTTTTTCCTGATCAGTTTGGATAGCTTTTCCTGGTACTTCGGTACACATGACAAATTAAACCTCAACCTGTAACTAATCTTTAAGGCGTGTATAAAATGTTGAGCGGAGTGCAGAAGGTGGGTCGTCCTAGTTCCTTCCCTCGGGTAGGGAAACTAAAACTAGAGGTCATCGGTTTAAGGCAAGTGAGTAATGATTCAAAGGGAACTGGAGGGCCGAGTCCTTCTTACAGAGCGTGATGGATATATGGAATGAGCTGCCCGAGGAAGTGGTAGAGTTGGTTACAATTATGACGTTTTAAACACATTTAATCAAATACATGGATAGAAAAAGTTTAGAGAGACATGAGCCACATGCAGGCAAATGAGACTAGCTCAGGCAGGTAACTTGATCAGATTACACAAATTGGGCTAAAAGATCTGCTTCCATGCTGTATAACCTTTATGTCTATATAAGTGATGAGCTCTGGGTCATGCACTGCCTTAATCCATCAATAACATGCTGTTTCCATAACTTAATGTGCATTAACCTGTGCTGTAATTTTATCAGGTTGTAACTTGAATGCAATATTCTCCTTTACTCTTGGAAATCTCTGGCTCATCACACCTCAAGGTGGAGAAGGAGGATTCAGGATGGTTTTGAGAATCTCAAGTTCATGCTGGGAGGACACAGAGGCCCTGCATATGCGTTGTCTGTGACTTGTGCACAACAGTATCTTAGAGCATCGGTGACAGAAGGAGCAGACCATCTGCCATTAACCCTCCCCCTCCAATCAGTCACCTCCTGCCTCACATGGAGCAGAGGCTGTGTTCCCACATTGGCAAGTCAGCCTCAGTCTCAGGGTACTGCCAAGAATACTTCATTTTCTCTCCAGGACTTGAAGGGTTAAATATAAGCACACCATCAACTTTCACCATATGTTACTTTCTTCACGATTATGTATAAACGGAATAAACCTAGCTTAGTGTGTGCAACCCAATATCAGAGGGAATT
This sequence comes from Raja brachyura, assembly GCA_963514005.1. Next base: position 31,979,737 of record OY740794.1, read on the forward strand.
GTGATGTGACCAGCGTTGACTTTAAATGGATCAATAACTAATTAAAGGACCACCACATTGTACAGCTTGCAAGAAAGGTCACCAATGATCCTATTTCTTTTTCAGGATTCTGTTGTCACTTGGAGTTGTGGTAATAAATAAATACTGGATCATCCACTCAGTGTACAAAGGGAAACACACAGTCAGTGATATTTACTCTGGCTGTTGAGTATTTTGTGAGATACTTTACTCAGACTAACCTGACCACATGAGTATTGTTGATAAATCTCACTTTATTCTCAAATGCTGTGGATGCTAAAATCTGAAACAGAAATATAACATTCCAGAAATATTAGGAGGAATTGTGGAGATAGGAACAGACTTCCAGTAAGTAGCCTGTTTATACTCTGATGGAAACTCATTGCTAGAAATAATAAATGTACTTCTATCTCGCCTGGTGAGCTTTTCCACCCATTTCAGGTTTTATCTAATGCCTATCCCTGCCTTACCTCTTCTTGTACTGCTGTGGTCTCTGACCTGATGATGTTAAGTGGAGCCTTTCAGATGAAATCATTCTTACTGTGGAGGATCAGTGAAGTGAATGCAAATTGGGAAGGATGGAACAAAGGAGGAAGTAGCTAGAACAATTCAAAATATGGATTAGCAGAATCCTGTACTTATCATACATTATTCACTACTCATTTACTAAAACACGTAACTACACCCACATACAAACACACATATGCACGCGCACACACATTGCATGCACATGCATACACACGTATACACATGCACAGACACATACAACCATACTTGTACAAATGCACACTCATCAATATCTATATTATTAAATAACTAAAACTCTCATGTATGTATGTGCCCGAAATACAGCCAAAATGGTACAGGATGGCACAACAATTTTAGGGGAGCCTTACTCACCATTAGCCTGCGGTGTGCAGTAGCAAGTTTCATTCGATTTGACAAAGTAATTCCCTTAATAAACTTATTTTTTCTTTATACTCTACTTTATACCATGAATAAACGCGGCAATCGCGCCTGCACAGAGCGCTCCCACTTGCCGAGCTCGTCAGCCATGTCATAATTGAAAATGGCGCCATCTCCCCGCACATGCGCAGTGGGCCCGGTATCCACGCGTGCGCAGTCAGGGGAGGCTTGTCGGGCCAACGCCATTTTGAGATCGACATTTTGACTTGCGTCACAACGGCGATCTCTGGCGTCACAACAGGGACCTGTCAGCTGTGCCTGCGCAGTTGGGGGAGGCTTGCCGGGCCGGGATCACCATTTTCACTGAACACCGCCTCATGTATGGGTGCGTCAATGGCACAAGTTTGAACGCGGCAGTCGCACCTGCACAGTGCAGGCCCGTCAGCCGTGCCTGTGCAGTTGGGGAAGGCTTGCCAGGCCGGAATTGCCATTTTTCTGAACATCGCCTCGTGTATGGATGAGTGGTAGAATATTGCTTTGGGGGACAGACCCAACGGTTTTGTTCCATTTGACAATGTAATTCACTTCATAAACTTTGAATTACTTTATACTCTACTTTATAATGTGAATCCACGCAGCAGTCATGCCTGCGCAGTGCACTCCCACTTGCTGGGCCCCTCAGCTGCGCTTGTATGTATGTATCTGCCCCAACTACAGCTAAAACGGTACACGATAGAGCAACAATTTTAGGCCCACCTTACTTACCATTAGCCTGTGGTGTGCAGCAGCAAGTTTTGTTCAATTTGACAAAGTATTTCAGTTTGAAAACCTTAAAAATATAGCTAAAACGTAGTATTTTATACATGCCTGTATATGCCTGAAATACAATCAAAATGGTACACGAAACATGGTACAATGGTACACGATACACGGTACATAATTTTAGAGGTGCCTTACTCACCATTACCCTGGGGTGTGCAGTAGCAAGTTTCATTCGATTCGATGTTAGTAATTCAACACCCCCTCCCATTCTGAATCCGACCTTTCTGTCCTGGGCCTCCTCAATGGCCAGAGTGAGCACCACTGGAAATTGGAGGAGCAGCACCTCATATTCTGCATGGGCAGTTTGCACCCTAGCGGCATAAGCATTGACTTCTTCAATTTCCGGTAGCCCTTGCTGTCTCCTCCCCCTCTCAGCTCTCCCTCAGCCCTCGGGTTCCTCCTCTTCCTTTCTCCTTTCTTCTCCCCACTAAACTAGTTAGTGACTATTGAAGGTGAAATCCCAGCCATCCTCAAATAAGTAACTGGCTAGATCTGGAATGGGAACCCATATCTCATGGAGTTAACTTTTCTGTTTTCTTCCTCAGTCAGATAATGGTGAAATCATGATTCATGCAACCTCTGAGCACTTCTGGGAAATCACTCGTCATTAGTTAAGTGATGAAGACAACACATGATAATCGGCATTTCAATGCTTATATACATACATATGTAATTTTTTTCAGTGTCATACAGCCATAGACTGATTTGTTACAAAATAGGTTAATCTGCCCACCAGGTCCATGCCAATCATCAACCAACTAATTCTATATTAATTCTATTTTTTGTTATTCCTCCCATATTCTCATCAACACCATCAGATTCTACCACTCAACTACACTCCAGGGGCAATTTACAGTGGCCAATTAATCTACCAAACTGCATGACCTCAAGATGTGAGAGAAATCAGAACAACTGAAGAAACCCACGCAGTCACAGAGGGAACGTGCAAACTCCACTCAGGCAGCACCGGAGGTCAAGGTTGAACATTAATCTTGGGCTGTACAAGGCAGCTGCTCAAACAGTTGTTGCACTGTGCCACCCTCAGTTTGCACATATGTTTTGGAATATGTTTATCCATATGTGACCTTCTGCTCTGTGTGAGTGGGTGTTCTGGACATTTTTGTGAGAAGATGCATGTTTTGCATGTATATTCGTGCGTGCACCACCATGTGTGAGGGAGTGCATGTGGACACGTGCAAAAAACTGATTGTGCGTATATTTATCTTGTAGGCTTGTGTGCAAGTTAATATGTTTGTATACACAAAATTGTGATTATGTACATTTAATTGCATTTTTTTAATGCAAAAGTATGCACCCGTTTAGAGTATAAATATTCACTTGATTGTTCATTAGCTAAAAGATCTCTGAGATTTTTCTAGCACAAAAAATGCTCAAAGTGACAAGGACTAATTAAAAAAAAATTGTGCTTTAACCATTTTTAAATTCAAATGTCATCTAGTTCTGTAATGAGTGTCTATAGTTATTCTTCAATTTAATCTGCTGCCTGGCCATTGGTAACAAAGCGCACAAAATAATCAAATAATCAGAGTATACCTTGAGTTACACATATACTTTTGAACTCTGTGTTAAATAATTGGATCTGTGCATTGAACTGCATTAAGAAGTAGTGGCTGTGCATTACAATGGCAGCAGGAACAGAATATGCCATATTTAGTCTTCTCCCAACAATATTGCTGACTACAAACATTGCTATTCTGAACTGTACATGTCTCCGCTGATATCCATAATCTCCTCTTTCCTCTGTCTGTGCAGCAAGGAATTTTTAAAAAAAGGTTATAGGAATTGAGAATGTATTCTGAGGAACAATTCAATTGCCAGAAACTTGGTCCACACAGCCTTTAAAAACACAGTAATAAAAGCTGCAGTAGGCCATTCAGTCCCTTGTGCCTGCAGTAGCATTCAATAAGAACTTGGCTGATCTTTTCCCTCTTACCTGCACTGGCCTCATCTCCCTCGATCACTTTAATTCCATTGATCTATCAATCTCTGCCTTAAATTTACTCAATGATTGAGACTCCACAGCCTTCTGGGTAGGAATCCCAGAGGTTCTTTACTCTCAGGATGAAGACATTTCTTCCTCTCAGTTCCCGAATGGCCAAGCTTTTATTAGGAGACAGTGACCTCTGGTTCCACATACCATACCAGGGAAACATCCTCCCTGAATCCACCATGTCAAACCCTATATGAATGTGTTAAGAAAACACATCAATGCCTCACCCTTTTTCAGAAGACTGAGGAAATTTGGCATGTCCCTATTGATTCTCACCAATTTCAGCAGATGCACCATTGAAAGCATCTTGTCCAGATGCATTACAATTTGGTTGGGCGACTCCTTAGCCCAAAACTGCAAGAAATTGCAGAGATTTGTGGGCATGGTCTTTCAATCAAACTGGCCACTTCCCCCCATCCCCTGCATTTACACGTCACGCTACCTCAGGGAAGTAACCAACATAGTCAAGAGTCTCATTTCCCCAGTTATTCCCTCTTCTTCCCTATCTGATCAAACAGAAGAGAGCAAAACTTGAAAGTGCGTGCCACCAGATTCAAGAACAGGTTCTTCCCTGCTGTTATCAGACTACTGAATGAATCTTTCACCAGGTAAGGGTACAGTTCCAATTTCCAAATCTACCTTGTTGAGAGTTTTGCATTTCATTAATCTGCACTTCTCTGTAGATCTAAACTATATTCTGCACTCTGTTTCCTTTCTCATTTTGTACGTATGTAATGTTTAATTGGAATAATGTACGGTAAAATAGAATAGAATTCCCCTGGTCCTTACCTGTCACCCCAACAGGCTCCATATCCAACACATAATTCTTCAATCCTTTCTGCCACCTTCAACATGATCCCACCACCAGTCACACCTTCCTGTCTCCACTGCTTTCCACTTTCCATAGAAACCGCTCCCTCCGCAACTCCTTGGCTCACTCATCCCTTCTCACCCAACAAGCTCTCTCCCCGGGTACTTCCCCTTTCAATCTTAGTAGATGTAACCTACAGGTGAAAATGTCCATGTGAAACCGAGGTTCACATTCACTCCCACTAAACTCATCTACTGTATTCAGTGCTCCCGATATGGCCTCCTTCACATAGGCGAAACCAAGCGTAGAGTAAGTCACTATTTCGCTGAACACTTCCACTTGGTCAGCCGAGCCCTCTCCTTCCTATTCTCATGCTGACCATTCTGTCCTGGACCTCCTCTATTGCCAGAGTAAGATACACACACACACACAAACTGGAGGAACATTCCCTCTTCCCTGTGTCCTGTCTAGGTGCATGCCCATTTCTCCCACTAAGCTACCTCCTTTTCCCCATCCACTTCCACCTTTTCTCTGGCTTCACATTTCGCTCCTCTTTTCTCATTATCTTACATCCTTTTGTTTCCTTTTCATCTCTTGCCTTTGTCCACCCATCTGCCAATCAAACTTTCCACCCTTTGTCCTGCCCCCTGGCTTTCTTCCACATATTTCCCCCAGCTACAATCAGTCTGAAGAAGGATCCCAACCCAAATTGTCACTTATCCATGTTCTCCACGGATGTTGCCTGACCTGCTGAATTACTCCAGCACTTTGAGCAATTTCATCCTCTGTTGTCTGTCCACCAAACTCTTTAGCTAAGTCTTCGGGAGGAGAAGTTACGCAGTCTCTGGGCTGTCAGCTGAACCACTCTGAGCCTCTATGCTGGCTGCCAGCCAGTGAAAAGATTCACATCCCACCTCCAATAAATCGAATGTGATGGTGGTGGGTGTTAGACCATCTTCCATCTCAGAAGTCAGTAGTTGGATGTCAATTTGACAGACTAGGCGATGGGACTGATTTAGCAGCTTGTGCCATGCGTGACTCGATTTGGGTTAGGCAGGCATGGAATAACCATAAATAACAATCCCAGAACATTGCAAGACAGTGGTGCAGCTGAAAGAGCCGCTACCTCACAGCTTCACTGACCCAGGTTCAATCCTTATGTCGGGTGATATCTTTGATGATGAGATGGCCCATTCTGCTTGTGACCATGTGGTGTTTGTCCCAGATCTCAAAGACATGCAGGTTAGGAGATTAATGGGCCACTGCAAATTGCCTCTAATATGTGGTGAGTGGGCGTATGTAGGGTGAGTTAATGGGAATGTAATGAGAATAAAAACTGAGATAAATGTGGGATTAGTTTCTATGAGTAGATGATCAGCGTGCTGAGAACCTTGCAGGTCCTGCTTCATTGCTCCATCCATTTATGATTCTGCAATTTCTCTCCACAGAATTCCACTGATTTGTGACTTTCATGAACGAAAGACAAAACCTCAGCATTCCATGCAATGAACTGCTCCTTAACCCCTCTGAATCATGAAGCCTATTGGTCTTTCAACATATTATCATTAAAAACAGCACCTTTATACCTCTCATTGAATTTATGACCAACTATACTAATATCTTAGTGTTAATCTTTACCTGATAACACTCCTTGGAAATTGTTTCTGTGTAAAAGCTGCAAAATAAATGTAAGCTGAGTTGTTTGTCACTGACGATTCATAGTGTCCCAGAAAATATCATAGAATATCTGTCTGCTGCATTGAAAGGGAAATCTGGTATCTTATTATTTTTAGGATACTGTTCGATACTAACATCTAATAATAGGACTAGAATGGAGATCTGACTGAAAAATTAGCACTGACTTTAGCTTTCTCAGTATTAGTAGCTTCAAATCTGATTATTTTTTGATTGACCAATCAAGACAACATCAATGTCAGAAATATTTTTTTCCTGATACTTACAATAATTACTAGTTTTATTAAAATTGCCAACCACAAATTAGTTAAGAGATTTACTGCCCATGTCCTCCATTCATAAGCACATGCCCGTTATAAACATATAAAATTATTAAGGGATTGGACATGCCAGATGCAGGAAACATGTTCCCGATATTGGGAGAGTCTAGAACCAGGGGCCACAGTTTAAGAATAAGGGGTAGGCCATTTAGAGCTGAGATGAGGAAAAACATTTTCATGCAATTTGTGAATTTGTAGAATTCTCTGCCTCAGAAAGCAGTGGAGGCCGATTCATTGGATGCATTCATGAAGGGCCTGTCCCACTTAGGCGACTTTTCAGCGGACTGCCTGCGACCTTCAAGCTCGCGGCACTCGCCTGAAAAACCGGGAACTGGAACGGCGACCGTCAAAGCAGAATACACACACATCGCACAGGCAGGGGCCAGGGAAAGCGGGGGAGTGCTGTCTGAAATTCACACGGTGCAAAGCCAAGGAGATACAGACACACACCGCAATGAACAGGAAAGTTAAAGGCGGCGAGCACTGTGTACGGTAAGTCCTGTAAAAGAGCGGGGGGGGGGGGGGGGGGGGAGAAGGAGTGGAATATACTTTTAAGAAGCCAGACAACTCTAAATAAGCCAGAAATACACAGCTGTGAAATTTAGCGGGCATTTAAAATTACCGGTCGGTTTTCCTTGGTTCTGAAAACTCGTGCTTATGTTTTTTTCCCCCAATGAGTCAATGAAAATGCCTGGTCAGCAAAGGAGATTAATTAAAACTACCTATGGCTACCTCGACTACCTACAACGACATGGCGACCCCACTACAACTGCAAAACGTATCGATTTTCTCCATGGCGCAAAAATACTTGGTCGCAAAAAATTTTCAACATGTTGAAACATTCGCTGCGACCATACTGACGCCGCAACTAGTTCCCAGAATGCGGGAACTCTTCACGACCATGAAGGTGACTCACCAGAGACCACCAGCAAACATGTGGCGACCATGTGGCAATCATGAGGCAAGCGCAGAGTCTCCTGCACTCGCCTAAAAAGTCACCTAAGTGGGACAGGCCCCAAAGAGAGTTAGATAGAGCTCTTAGGACTAGCAGAATCAAGGGATATGGGGAGAAGGCAGGAACGGGGTACTGATTGTGAATCTTCTTCTTGCATATGGCTGCCCAGCCCAAAGTTGTAGGACAACTTGTTCTATTTGACCTTATTTGATTGTGCACGCCGGGTTGATTGCATTCGTAGAAACAGGGCGGACCACGTGAAGGTTGCATTCTTCCACCCCCTGATTGTGACTGATCATCTATGATCACATTAAATGGCAGTGCTGGCTTGAAGAGCCGAATGGCCTACTCCTGCACTTATTGTCTATGTATCTATCTATGTATATACCGAGGACAGCTTGTGCACCGAGGACAGCTTGTGTTATGCAGTTATTTTTATTTGATTTGCATCATCATTTTCTTTGCACTGCCTCTGAAGTTTCACTCAAAGGCTTGTGATCAATCTTAGAACTCACGTCTTACTTCTCTTGAACTTTTTGGTTTGGCAACATCTCACTGCCACCCTGCTGCTGCTCTCCTGAATAATGAAACACTTCATTCTGCTAAGTGAAGTCAGAAAGTAAAGATACAGGATTTGAGGGATGGATTAATATATAGCTACTTGCTACCAGCACATTTCAATAATCCCTACAATTTGTCAGTGCATTGACTGGATGTGTTAGCAGTGTGCCAATATAGTGAATGGCAAACTAGCTAGCGTTGCTTAAAGTTAGTCTGCATCTCTGAAATATCCAGTTAAATTCAGTTGCATGGCTTAAAGCCAGCCTAAGGTTTTAAAGCTCCATTTAAATCCAGCTTATAGCTCTCAAAACTCCACTAAAAGAATGAATTAATGAATAAGTTTATTGGCCAAGTATTCACATACAAGGAATTTGCCTTGGTGCTCTGTCCGCAAGTGACAACATGACATACAGTGACAGTTAAGAATGATACATAAAACATTAACCAGTAATACTAAAACATTATTGATTAAACATGTGAATTAACTAAAATACGAGAGCAAAAGGAGGCTACAGATTTTTGGTTATTGAGCAGAGCTACTACTCGTAGAAAAAAGCTGTTTTTATGTCTGGCTGTGGCAGCTTTGACAATCCGGTGTCGCCTTCCAGAGGGAAGTGATTCAAAGAGTTTGTGGCGAGGTTGGGAGGGGTCAGAGATGATTTTACGCACTCGCTTCCTGGCCCTCGCAGTGTACAGTTCATCAAAGGAGGGAAGGTTGCAGCCAGTAACCTTCTCAGCTGATCGGACAATTCGCTGTAGCCTCCGGGAGTCGTGCTTGGTGGCTGAGCCAAACCAGACCATGATGGAGAAGGTGAGGACAGACTCTACGATGGCCCTATAGAATTGGACCACCGCCTGTGGCAGATTCTGCTTCCTCAGCTGCCGCAGGAAGTACATCCTCAGTTGTGCATTTTTAACTGTGGAGTCAATGGTAGCCCCCCACTTAAGGTCCTTGGAGATAATGGTTCCCAGGAACTTAAAAGACTCCACAGATGTGACTGTGGTGTTATTGATGGGGAGTGGGGTGAGGGGAGGGGGAACTCTCCTAAAGTCTACAATCAATTCCACTGTCTTAAGAGCATTGAGCTCCAGGTTGTTGCGATGGCACCAGGACGCCAGCAGTGACACTTCCTGTCTGTAGGCAGATTTGTTCGCCATCCTGGATCAGTCCAATCAGGGTTGTGTCATCCGCAAACTTGAGAAGCTTGACAGTGGAGGTGCAGTCATTGGTGTAGAGAGAGTAGGGGAGAGTACGTAGCCTTGCGGTGCTCCTATGCTGAGGGTTTGCAGGTCCGAGATGTACTTTCCCAGCCTCACATGCTGCTTCCTGTCTGTCAAGAAGCTTGTGATCCACCGACAGAGCTGTTCATGCACAGTCAACTCGGAAAGTTTGGGGTTTAGTAGCTCTGGCACCATGGTGGTGAATGCAGAGGTAATTTCAACAAACAAAATCCTCGCATAGGTCCCTTCATGGTTTAGGTGCTGGAGGATGAAGTTGACTGCATCGTCCACAGATCTATTGGCCCAATATGCAAAGTGCAGAGGATCCAGCGGGGGGTTTGTAACATTTTTCAGCTTGGACAGCACAATCTAGCCTGATCCTCTTGAAAGGAAGTTTAATATGATTGAACCAGGTACCGGAAGTCATAGTGGTAGGGAATCTGACCTGAGAAAGTCTCTCCTATTGAATTCCTTCATATTTTGAAGCCTCTATCTCCCCACAGCCTCCTCTGCCTCTAGAAAAACTAACCGTCTATTCAGTATTTCCTCATAATGAAAAGTTCCATCCCTGGCAATATCTTGGTGAATCTCCTTTGTACCCTCTGCAGAGCAATCACCACAGAGAGGGTTTCACAGAAGATTCACTACACTCCTTCATGCAGTGCAGTAAACAAAAGCACATGCAACGTTTTAGATATCACCTCAACAGTGTTTTATAAATACGTACCTTCCCTGCTCTCACATTGTAAATTCCAGTTAACAGGGTAACTCTTCGAATAAGGTTAATAAGGTAACCACCTTATTAACCTGTCCTGGAACCTGGACCCCATGCCATGTGTCAAAGGGAGTTTGGAAACCAGCATCCTGTAAAGCAGATTTCAAACCATTGGGATTTCCAAACAATGGGGCAATAGATTATTGGAGTTTTACTGTCAGTACATGTAAAGTTGGGCCTTCTCTGTATTGAACTGTTCAGACTCATCCTCCAGACTCACCTGAAAGCTCCTGTTCTGAAACCCAGTATCCGTGGTGAAACCGGCAGAGCCACACTTGGCAACAACAGGACAAGTCAGGCTGTGCAGCCGGAGGAACTCAACAAGCCAGCATCTGTGGAGGGAAATGGACAGACAATGTTTCGGGTCAGCTTCCTCTGGAATATCGAAGGGTCTCAACCCGAAACGTTGTCTGTCCATTTTTATCCACAGAAGCTGCCAGGATGCTGAGCTCAGGACTGACAAGAGGAATGCACAATGGTGAATGGTTGACCGGTGCAGGCATTGGTTGTAAACTAAAATTGCATTGGCATCAAGTAGGCACTGCGCACTTGCTTAAACTACTTATCGTCCTTTCCTGCGAATGAAAATAAAACAATGCAGATGCAGGAAACAGAAAATCTAGGAAACACTCAGTAGGTCAGGCAGCATCTGAGGAAAGCGAAACGCGGTTTGTGTTTCAGCTCAAAGGACCTCCAGTAGAACTGGGAAAGAGAGAAATTATTAATATTAAGTTGCAAAGAAGGTGGAGGAGAGGTGGGTACACTGTACCACATCTTCCACCATTCTTCCCTCCACTACTGGCAGACAAGAGCCTACAAGATGCACTGCAGTTACCTGCCTAAAGGGGCTGTCCCACTGCAGCGACCTAATTGGCAAGTTTAGAAGAATTTGCCCTCAACCCATACTCGCAGCATGGTCGACGCGAGGTCCTAGGAGGTCTTTGGAACTCTCCTTCATGCTCGAGAGTAGTCCCTGCTTGAGGCCTCAGCTAGGTCATGGAATACTTTTCAACATGCTGAAAAATGCCCGTGAGCAAAGAAAGGTTGCCGTGGAAAAAAATCGATATTTTTTTTACTCGTAGGTTTAGTCCAATAGGTCGTAGTAGGTCGGCATGTTATTCGTAGGTGATCGAGGGTAATCGTAGGTAATCAAAGCTAGTCAAAGTTAGTCATCAACATAGTCGAGGGAGGTCGAAGGAGGTCTTCTACATAGTCGAAGGAGGTCTTCAACATGACACTTTTTCATACACTCCTAAACTCTTCTAAACTCTCCAATTTGGTTACCGCAGTGGGACAGCCCCTTTACCCACTCTGACTGCACCTCCCAAAGCTACAGCATCTACCACCATGAAGAATAAAGGACAGCAAGTGCATGGGGGCACCACCTCCTACAGATTCCCCACCAAATCAGGCACCACCGTGACTCAGATATATATAGCTATCTCTTCATCACCACTGGGTCTAAATCCTGGAGCTACCCAGAAGACATGCAGAAGGACTGCGGAAGTTCAAAAGGGTAGCTGACAGCAATCACAGGGGCAATTAGGAATGGACAATAAATGGTGGCCTTGTCAGTGATGTCAAAATTAATTATATAAACTTCCAGAGGTCACTTTTAAACAGAACCTCAATTGGATTAGCCGCATGAATACAATGGTCAAATAGCTAGTTATTTGGTATCTCATGCTAAGTGACTCAATTTTCCGAAACTGAAGAATCTTTCCATATTACAATGCATATCAGGAGTATGATAGAATAGTCTCCACCCACTTGTATGAGGCAGCTCCAACATCTCTCAAGGTGCTCAACATTCACTGTAAACCCATGATCTCTCCAACAAAAGACAAAATGAACTGGTCACAAGAACATGCGAACAGCACCATCTACTGGCTCCCTTCCAAATCACACACCATGCTGCCTCGGAAACAAGTTTTAAGAACCACATTGAGAGAGGTGAGAGATTCAGAGAGCTTTACAGAACAGGAAATCCTAACGAATTTAGATCTTTGATGACCTTGCGGAATTGTTACCAACTTTGGTGGAAAGAAAATAATGAGCATGGAAGTTGACTTGGACCTGAAACATTAACTGTTTCTCTTTCCTCAGATGCTGCCTGACCTGCTGAGTGTTTCCAGCATTTTCTGTTTTTATTTGAGACCAAAGAAATCATTAGTAACCTTGAGCAGGAACCATACCAATGTAGAGATTACAAAGCGCTGTAAGAGGTTATAGGGAAAGGCGGAGTGCAGGACAAGATATTTGAAAACAAACAAGAATGTTAGAATCAAGACATTGTCAGTTGGACACGTAGTTAGTGAGCACCAGGATGTTATGTGAAACAGGGCCTCTAAATGACGCTCTTAAATCACGGCGCTGGTTTTTAAGTTATAAGGGTGAAAAGTGACCTATTTTCTACGATTAGAATGAACACTACCGCAATGGAAGAGTTAATAAAACAGACACTCATAGCAACACAAATCATGTTGGAAATAATATATATGACACTATATCCCACAGCAGATAAAGGTTTGGACCAGAGATAAGATGAAGGTCAGAGTGAAAGTCTGACAGGGCATTGGAAATATGTCTCTTGGGTGAAAAAAGGAAAACCGCGACAGATTAGATATAATTGAATTCAGAATCAGGTCATTTTCTGAAGAATGAGCTTCACATCAGCTATTGGGTGCAGCAGAATCTGAAGATGATGGAAAAATTGTTTTAGGACTATGCTTCAGTGAAATCAATTATATCATAAACAGAAGCTATTCTTTTACAAGGCCCAGCTCTGAAGGATAATATTGAATGGATGGATTTTTCTCTTCCAGTTGATCAATAAGCTCTTTTCTCTGTGATATACAGTACAACAGGGATTTATCTACTCAGTTCTCATTCTGTTATTTGGCAAATTACATTTGTAGACTTTTACACCTTGCCTCATTACTGAGATTTCAATACAGGAAAGGTGATGAATTTAGAAAGGACTATAGCCTTTGATATCAAATTGCACAGCTAGTCTCCTGGTTAATGTACCGAGATGCCAATGAATCACTTGCTTTATTGTTTGGTAAAGGTGGCAGTGCTTCATTTCCAGTCCAATTGTCAAGGTGCACTATCTCAGTATTTCACTCCGGTCAACTCCCGATAAATATATTAGCCTTCAGTGCCTTTATCTTAATGTAAAGATGTTAGGATTTTTCATGTATTCTATAATGGGAGAATATCATCATTGGCAAGACCTATCCCCAAATGCCCTTGAGAAGGTGGGGCTGAGCCACCTTCATGAATCAGTGTCGTCCTTCTGGTGAAGGTGCTCCCATAGTGTTGTTGGGGTGGGACTTATAGGATATAAATCTATGTCTGGTGACAGATCTATATCCTGGAACTTTCTCCCCAGCCACACCACTAGAAGGAGCAGCAAGGAACAGGGAAATATTTCCAAGACATTTGATTTTGATTTTTAAATTAATTTTTCAAGTTTAGTCTACCACTGGTCAGGTTGGTATTTATTGCTCCTCCCTATCTTCCTTTGAGAAGATGGCAGTGAGCTGTTGGGAAGGGAGTTCTTGAATTTAGGCTCAGCAATGATGACGCATATCCGATATGTTTTCAAGTCTTACAAAAACACCCTGCAGCTGGTGTTCTACTTGCTTCTGATGCGCTGTTACTGGGTGGGATTGTGGGAGCTGCTATGAGAGCAGACTGGGTGAGTAACCGCATTATGTCATGGTGGAGGGAATGAATGCTTAAGGCAGTTGATGGGGTACCAATCAAATGGATGGTGTGAAGCTTCTTGAGAGTGGTTGGTTTGAGAGTGGGGAGTACTCCACCAGACTCTTGATGTATGCATTGGAGAAGGTGATCAGGCATCAGGAGGTGAGACACTTGCTGCAGGACATCCAGGCTCTGCACAGTTCTTTATGCTTTGTATTAACTGTAACTGACTGGCTCGGTGAATTAGTCTAAAGGAGGGTCTCTTACAGAAACGTTGCCCATCTATGTCCTCCAATATGCCGCCTGACCCACTGAGTTAGTCCAACACTTTATATTTCAATAAAGTTTCCTGGTCAATAGCGACCTCCAAGATGTTGGCGGTTGAGAATTTGGTGTTAATGTCATTGAATGTCAAGGGTAGATAATTAGACTCTCTCTTGTTGGAGGGTCACTTCATGGTTTCACAAATGTTACCCTTCCCTTACCTGCTTACGGCTGTATGCAGGTGAGGGCTGCTTCTTTTGCTGAAGGGTTTGCGGGCGACACAGTGGCGCAACAGTAGAGATGCTGCCTTACAGCGCCACAGACCTGGGTTCGATCCTGACTATGGGTGCTGTCTGAATAGAATTTGTACATTCACGCTGTGACTGTGTGGGTTTTCTCTGGATGCTCCTATTTCCCCCTACACTCCAAAGACGTACAGGTTTGTAGCTTAATTGGCTTTGGTAAATTGTAAAATTGGCGCATGTGTGTGTAGATTAGTGTACGAGGTGATCGCTGGTCTGCGTGGACAGTGGCTCGAATGGCCTGCATAGAATTACATTAGTTTGCCACACTGCCAGAGCCTATTATCATGCCTGAATTGGCCCTTTGCTACAAAATCCAAATCCATTCCCACTGCCCTTCACTCTTCTTGGGCTAAGACAATCCCTCTCATTCTCACTCCCCATCTTTTATCATTGTCACGTCAAACTGAGGAAAATTGTTTTTCTTAATCTTTTCCAGGAAACGTGACAGACACTAAATTCGTCATTCATGAAATTGAGCAGGCTCACCAGAAAACGATCAGGAGTCAACAATAGCATTTAAGCTGCCTTCTGAAAGAAATCAAACAACAAACTACAAACTCCAAATCAGAGACCTAATCGTGGTTGGCCTGTTTTATTCTTATCCTTGGACTGAAAACAGCAATAATATTGGGGAGGAATTTAACAGGAAAATAAATGTCACTCCTCCAAGGAATCCATTAATATCCCAATGTATTGGGAAGTTAGTACAATCTTGGAGATTCATTGTCAACATTGTGATTGCATTGCTAACATTTATTTCCTAGGAGCTCCATTTACAACTGGCCCATTTTATTATCTTTCTTTCTTTTAAAATCTTGTTATTAGTTTTTTTTAAAAGCAAAAACAAAACAACAAAAAAGTAATGATAAACATAGCAGTGAGCTTTAAATACATAGGGATCAGGGTTACATTAATGACAGGTACAACCTAAATATTTTATTATCTTGTACCAATAGTCATAAATATAATAAAGAAAAATAATGAGAATTGTATATTCTCTTTTCAGGGCTAATGGGCTTCTGCATCATAAAAAGACATTTGAGCCCTGGAATTACAAACGTCCCTACCAGTACCACTGCACGGTATTGTCCAATTTATATTGCTGTCTCTATGAGTTTGGAAAGTAGAGTGGTATTCAATCTCCTGATTCTGTAGGAGAGATGCAAAGAAACTATTTCTCCCAGTGGATGAATTCAGAACATGTAGACACCACTTTAAAGTCGTTCACAACTAAAATCTTGTTTTATTTCTTTTAACAAAATTATGTGAGTGGGCCAAAGGTAATCGGAAGTGAATGCAGCACCATGTGCCTTGAATCCCTCGCATCTAGTTTCACCTTCACTGACTATGTTTACACATGAACGATCACTTGAGCAGGTTGTCACAGTTAAAACAATCCCCATGCTGCACACACGAGTCGATACCATTGACCAGCACTTAACGAAGTAGTCAATATCCATTGAATGGCACTGCAGCAAGAATCCAAATGCATGCTAAACAATGTTTAGCATGTAATTGACAGATACTGTATAAGCAATCTCACAATCAATAGTTGAAATCAATGCCCTTCACTACTATAGATAGACACAAAGTGCTGGAGTAACTCAGAGGGTCAGGCAACATCTCTGGAGTAAAAGGCTGGGTGACGTTTCAGATCAGGACCCTTCTTCAGGCTACTTCACTCCTATTATATCCAGTCACCTGCGGCGGTGGATATTTGACAACTAACTTTGTAAAACAAGCCCAGTTTGGGCTACAGTGGCACAGCTGGTAGAGCTACTGCCACACAGCCCCAGGGACCAGGGATCAATCCCCACCCCAGGTCTGTGTGGAGTTTATGCATTCTCCCTGTGACCATGTGGATTTCCTCAGGGTACTCTGGTATCCTCCCACACTGCAAAGACATGCAGGGTAGGTTAAAGGGCCACTATAAATTTGCACAAGTATAATAATTAATGATCGAATCTGGTGATTTATCCATTGATGGGAATATGGAGAGAATGAGTTAATGTAGGAGGAGTGGAAATGGCCTGTTGGAATGTTGGCGTGGACTCAGTGGACCAAAGGGCCTGTTGTCATGGTGTGTGACTCCATGACCCTATAATATCAGCATCTCAATCGTCAATGACAGCAGTACTCAACATGACTGCAAAAAGGTTTGCAAACAGAAAGTCAATGTGGTGATCCATCTCATGCATTCTCTACATGCATGCAGCATGGCAGATCCCACCCTTTAGCTAATTGGATTCACAGTGCGTGTTACTAAAGATTGGCCATTAGATGTAATAAGGGCTGCGGGACCCAGCAGCATTTTGGCCATAGGACTGAATTCTTAATGTGAAGTGGTTGCAGTGAGGGCACAACACTGGCATCTACATGGCATTGTAGGAAATTGAAATAAAACCAGAAAATATTGGACAAACTCAATAAGTCAGACAGCACTCGTAGAGAAAGAAACAGAGTCAAGGTTTCAGGTTGATGACCCTTCATTAGTTGTAAGTCACAGGTATTTGAAAGTACAGTAGATTGGGAATGTATCCTGCACGCTGCTAGGTCCATCACATGCAGGGCACCAGCAACAAAATGGTTCAAGCCATCATTAGTGGCAACAGTAGGGTGCAGCAGGGAGTAGTATTTGGAGGAATATGTGCAACGGACACCTCACTCTTTCACACAAACCCATTTAATTTAAGTAATCCACAGGCTGGTTTGCAATTGTGTTTTGATCATTTTAAACTAATCTGGAGAAAAATTATTTTACTGCTGTGTAACATCTTGAACAAAAAGTGAATTACAAGTAATGTTGGGGTATTAATAAGCGTAATATCCAACAGACAAAAATCTATCAGTGCTGAATTAATGGATTTTTACTGTATTTAGGTATTAAACCAATTGGAAATAAAATAGAGAGATTAAATGAGAACTTACCAGTTTGAAGTTTGATCTTTATTTTATGAGAAGCTGCGATGAACCCACAGAATAGTTGTGTATGAACCCACAGAATAGTTTCTGACCTAACTATAGAGAGATTGAAGGCTAGAACTACCGAATTATCTTTATGAGAATAAGGTTGGGAGTGGAGGGCACGTAATCCCTCATCGCAACTTCTCATGAAATAAAGATCAAACTTCAAACTGGTAAGTTCTCGTTTAATCTCTCTATTTTATTTCAAAGTCACGTGAGTGACTACGTGAAGATTTCAAAGCTCTGTGGTTTCATACTGTGACATAATCTGTGTGTCAAAACACTAAAACAGATAAACCATTAATGGCAGGAAAAACATGAGGTATTAATATCACGATGCTAACATATACATGGCCATTGCTATTAACTGGCCTGTAGTCCCAATAGACTATAGAGTTAGACAATAACTTGATCATTCTATCTGCAAGCATCCAGACATATTCCACCAAATGTATAATTTGTTAAGCTGCATTATGTAAACCTCATGCTGCATGATGAAAGTGAAAACCATTGTATTGGTTGCTAATGAGCCATCAGCAATATCTTGAGAGTATTGAAAGAAAATAATTATCTTCGATATCATAGGCACTAGCAACTGAGTGCACATGTATGCACATTAATGACATCCCTGATCACTGCTGTGGTGGGTATGCTGTCAACCTCAAATGCACACAATCCTGCTCATTTGCTTATGAGATTATTTCTATAACAAGCTACCCTAATGTCAGTTTGACATAGAGACTCGGCCAGAGATTGAGCAAGGATGTGTTCTTAATGCTGAGATCAGCTGCTGAAAGCATAATCATTTTAAGATACTGGTCCCATTAGGGAGATTTTGAGGAATATTTGCGCAACAAATACTGATAAACATCGCACACTACAATGAATGTAGGCTATTAGAGTGGTGAAATAAAGGACACCCTGCATAACGTTAGAGAATAGTGGGTGAAGAACTAATCAATTACATCCCACTTATGATATAGCAGACATGATAAAGCAGCACAGGAAACTGTCAATTGTGCTGTCCCATAATGTTTCTCTGGGCTCAAACTGGAAGCCACACAACCTTGTTACTTCCATATAGAATTGACTCACACATGTTGTTCACAAGCTTCTCATACAATCATGCAGAGCTAGCTGGCCGAGAAGACAGGCTGTCCCAGCCGTCACACGTGAAGCGGTAAATAAGAGTTGCTTCAGCCGTTTACCATGGCGTGACTGAATAGGCAAACTGGTACTGTTAAATTCCATGTTGCCAAAAATATCTACCGACAATGCATAAGATTTATCATTTGCAATTTTGCATAATATCCAAAACTCGGTGACATAATGCCCTTAATCTGAGAAGGGCAGCATAGGCTTTCACCACTAGCTTTGTTATAAACAGCAGAAACTGTGCCTATGTGTATAGATATGACAAAGTATGCAACTACAAGATCGATTCTCAGACACCCAATCATCCATCTTAAACTGGGTAAGTGAACCCACAATTTGATTAGCCTAATGGTATCCTGATTCAGCCTGCACCATATTTCTGTAATCATGAGAAATATACCCCTCTAGTCCTTGGTCAGACCACACATCCACGGATGAGTTGTCACTGAATGTACTTGAAACCGCTGTTCCTCCGTAGATCCTACGGACGGAATTTTAGTGGGGCTCCGCTACCCGCGGAAGATGCATATCTAGCTATTCATACAATCGCTGATAATATAATCAGCAGCTAATGACTAGAGCTTAATCACAGTTTCCCTTAGATGTAAGAAAACGAGTTCCCTGTCAACTTTTGACTAAGAGCCACGATGAATACATAGCGTTTCCCTTCAGAGTGGAGATTACTATAATGCAAAGCTGAATCAAGAATCACCTCGCAGACCTTTGACTGAGACCACATGTCTAAATCTCCAGAGTGCATAACACAATCTGTTGGATGCACCACTCAATCAGGAGTATTGGTATTGAGAACCTATGGATTATTATGAATGCATTGTTGATTCACAACATGCCCTGCAGGTCAGAAAAAGTTATAATATATTGCAGACGAGCTTTCTGCTGGTAACTATCTATCCCAGAGAAAATGGCAATGAAGATTCCAATGAACCAGTAACTCTGCTAAATGAGGAGAAATAAACCATATGTTGAGAAAAACGTCAACTACTTAATTCTATTGCCCAGTCTAATAACCTCTCATAGGTGATGAAGCAGTGCTTCTCTGGTCACGATGACTTGTATAGTCAGCCAGTTTCATGATGGTCTGCCCTGATCCAGAGTAACCAAACTGTTCCTACTTGGAACTTACAGAGGTTACTGTGCAAGGCACCTTGCCAATGTCTCTACATCAACCTGATGTTATCCCAGAGATAGTGAAAAAATGACTAGACAGCCCATGCTGGTAGTAAACCTTAAGCTGGGCCGACAGACTGCTCCATTTCGGAGTTTATGGAGGTTAATAATGAGACCTACTTACCAGCGTCTCTAACCCCAGGTCGCTTACCTTTGTTGGAGCTTCAGTGAAGTTCCATTTGCAGACTTTGTCCATCACGTTTGTCATTTGTTTGTCATTTCTGTTAGCTAGCTGATGCTGCTGGCCAATTTCTTCTTGTAGTGGCTAGTCCGTCCCCGATGGAACAGCAATTTTAGAGGCAAACGCACGCCGCTTTTCCTCATGCGATTGTCGTACTTCATGCATTAAAGCATGGGATCCCGGCACATAGTCATATTCGGGGTCATGTTTGGAGTTAGTCCGTACTGACCTTTGACACTGTCTTAGAGTGGGAGTAAAACATCAGGCATTAAAGCCTGGGATCCCGGCACATGGTCATGTTCGGGATCTTATCATTTGGACATGATGTCTGGACATCCGGTGGCACTGTTGCTAGCTGCCTCCACCTTCAGTCCGGCATCTTTTTGATGTTTTGTTATGCTTGAAGAGCGTTTTTTGGCAGTTTTTCAATGTCTATATGTGGGGGGAAGAAGTTACGGTAAGGGGGATACCGTCCTTCAGTCGCTTCCTGGAGAGGATGCAACTGTTATACGAGCCGCGTACTCACCCACCCCACCCCCCCACGGCCTACCTACTGGATTAGCGCGGCCTTTCCTGCCGGGACCGACCAGAGCTCCAGCAGCAGCGGCACAGCATTGGAACCATCACGGGGTGAGCGATGCCCTACTGGGGATCACCGTTTGGACTCCTGCAACTCTGCCCAGCTTGGCCTGTGGACTTCGGGAGCCGCGAACTCGGGAGGGAGGTGGCTGATCTGGATGTCCGGGCCGATGAGGATGTTCTCCGTCGGGGTTCGGTGTCGGGGTTCCATCGTTCCCAGTGACGGCCTCAGCATCGGGCCGCCCATGGTGGCGACTGTGGGTGCTTGGGAGGTCCCGACCATGAGTGCACATCTGGGAAGATCGGCGGGGAGGCTGCTGGACTATGGTACCTTCCTTAACGTTGGTGCTGCTGTGGGGTTATGTTGTGTGTGGACTTCTGTGTTTGTGCTTTTTTTTTAAAATATGTGTATTTATTTATTATTTATTTTTATGTTATTGACTGTAAGGAAAATCTATTTGTTGTCTCTAATAAGATAATGACAATAAATTGAATACAATACAATACAATGTATGGTGTTACTCCGTGTTAATCTTTGACACTCTCTTAGAGTGGGAGTAAAATTGCGCCCTGAACCAGGTGTTGCCATATCCGTATGCCTCGAATGGTCTGTGCATGCTTCTATACGGAGCATATTTTGCGACACCATGTCCGATAGTCTTTCGGGTGGGAGGAAAATGTGAACCTTGAAACCAAGGCAGCTGCAGGCATATGACTTGAACTGCCTGTGTATGCTTCCGTAATATGGGGCATAATATATATGGCTCCATCTTCATATTTCATACATCCAAATGGGAGGACTTATGCAAACCTGAACTAGGAGCTGCCTCAGGCATGTGTGCATATACTTTAGCACCATCTCCATCACTACGTTCAACCGAGTGGGAGGAAATTGCAACCCTGAACCAGGCATCGCTTCAGGCACATGTGCATATACTTTAGCACCATCTCCACCACTCTGTTCATTTCAGTGGGAAGAAATTTGCAACCCTGAACCAGGAGCTGCTGCCTGACATGCCTTCATAAGAAGGAGCGTTCCTTGTGTTATAATTTGATTCATCAGATGTTCGTAATTGAGACAAACCCCAATCATGTCTGACATAGATGTCCCAAGACTTGGCTATGACTTTGCCCCGACTTGGGGTTGTCAGGCTGCTCCCTTCAGCAGCAGAACCGGGACGAGCTGTGTAGACTGATGCTCTGTTGGTATCTTTATTTACCAAACAGGCTGCACGTGCTAGTCCTGCTCCCTTCCAGTGCCAACAAAGTATTACAGGGAAGGACTGGAGCGCCTCTGGCCCCCATATGCCAGACAGAGTGGGAGAAATGCTGCAACCCTGCCAGGTGTTTGTCATTGGCAATGACGTTTACATGACTGAAAGAACCCTATCCCTATTAAATCAAAGATTTGATCACTTTATTGATATGCATAAAGTTGGCGTCTTTTGGAAAGGAATCTTCCGCAGTTCCCTCTAATGAGTGGAAATTACCATGACGCCACCAGGTGTAGCTCCCACAGGTGACTGATAGGCACAGCTCAAACAAGGCTTCCCAAGCCAGGGGCTCTGGACTGCCATGGCAGGTCCAATTCCACTACACCTTTTTATTGGTGTAAATGATAATAAATGTTCCTTGGAATTTCTTGTTTAAAACATAAACTAAATTGGCATGATAAGACATATTTATGATATTGCCAAGAATAAAACCTGAACTGATATTATAAATCAGAGGATACCAGCACAAAGGTGCAGCTGGTAGAGCTGATGCCAGAGACATGGGCTTACAGCTCCAGACCTGGCTCCGATCCTGACCACAGATATATCTGTGTGGAGTTTGCAGCTCATATAATGTATCGGCTATGATAGTCACATGCGCGACCCTGTGGCAACTGTTATAAATGCCAACTTTATTATAGCCGTCCATTAAAATAATCCTCTTTCTCCATTACTATCCAATCCACATGTTGGGCAGAATTGTCCAACAGGTGAATTACATTTTTGATATTTACTGCCCAATAATAGTACAAAAAGTTGGGGAGTGTTAGTCCACCAAATTCTTTGGGTTTACACAAGTGTCTTCTTTGGATCCTATGGGAGTTATAGTCCCATAGGATCCAAAGGGAGTTATAACATTTGTGATAACAGAATCAAGTTTTTTGAAAAACTTTTCAGGTAAATATATTGGTATTGATTGAAATAAATATAAAATTTGGAGCTCAATGCTTTTAAGACAGTGGAATTGATTGTAGACTTTAGGAGAGCTCCCCCTCCCCTCACCCCACTCACCATCAACAACACCATGGCCACATCTGTGAAGTCTTTTAAATTCCTGGGAACCATGCTCTCCAATGACCTTAAATGGGGGGGGGCACCATCGACTCCACAGTCAAAAAGGCACAACAGAGGATGTACTTCCTGCGGCAGCTGAGGAAGCACAATCTGCCTCAGGCAATGATGGTCCAATTCTATATGGCCATCGTAGAGTCTTCCCCATCATGGTCTGGATTGGCTCAACCATGAAGCATGACATCCGGAGGCTGCAGCCAATCGTCCAATCAGCTGAGAAGGTTATTGGCTGCAACCTTCCCTCCATGACAAACTGTACACTGCAAGGGCCAGGATGCGAGCGGGTAAGATCAACTCTGACCCCTCTCACCCTGGCCACAAACGCTTTGAATCACTTCCCTCTGGAAGGTGACTGTCAAAGCTGCCACAGCCAGACAAAAAAACTGCTTTTTTTCCACGAGTGGTAGCTCTACTCAATAACCAAAAATCTGTAGTCTCCTTTTGCTCTGGTATTTTATGTAATTCGCATGTTTAATCGATAATGTTTTATTATTAATGTTTAATGTTTTATGTTTCATTCCTAACTGTCACTGTATGTCATGTTGTCACTTGCGGGCGGAGCACTAAGGCAAATTCCTTGTATGTGAATACTTGGCCAATAAACTTATTAATATTCATTTTCATATTCATTTGCCAATCAATTCTTTCTCACGTATTGTTGGCTAGCTCTTGCACTGCCGGCACATACGGGCACGTGGGCACATACATCTTGATACTGGGTGCTTCCCCTCTATTCTTTCAACCCAGATAAAGATCTCGACCTGAAACATTGACCGTCCATTTCCCACCACAGATGCTGCTTGACCCTCTGAGTTCCTCTGGAAGACTCCTTTCTCCTTTATTGATCACATTCCAGCAGTCTTTACCATAGCTTTAAATTGAGAGCCGGGGGGTTAGTGAAGATGTGCTGGGCACATTTTTTACACAGGGATTGGTGGGTGCCTGGAACGCATTGTCAGAGGTGGTGGTGGAGTCAGATGTGATAATGGCATTTAAAAAACTTTTAGATAGGCACATGGAAGCGCAAGGAATAGAACGATATGGATCATGTACACGCAGATGAGATCAGTTTAACTTGGCATCATGTTCGGCATAAACATTGTAGCTGAAGGGCCGGTTCCTTCTATTGCACTGTTCTATTATGTCTACTCAGAGGTGACTGGTTCCCCTCTCCTGAATCCAGCTGCCATTATAATCCTACATCTCAACTTCATCGTTTCAAATTGCATGCTCACTGATCAAATACAACTTCAATAGCTATAATGAGTTCATTTACCCCAGGATTTTGATGGAATTATATGATTGCAATGGGAGCGTATTTGAAGAGATAAGACAGCCTTGAGATTTCAAATAGCTTTATTGAAACAAGCTAATTCACATCAATATTCTAATAGCTTCTGAGGACAGAATATAGACATCCAAAGAGTCTTTTATTTTACATTCCATTGTCAAGATTAGTTCTTTAGATCGTTGAATACCCCAGGTGGCCAATTCTGTTTCTTACAGCTCACATGCTACATTGAAAGCCTTTGAGAGTTTGCTTCCCTTAAAGCATGATGGGACGGGGAACAAGGATGTATTGGCCAACTGGAGTATACAGTATAGTGTTGGTATTCCTGTCATTACTGCTACAATGGAAATAGACTGAAATGATCTGATAGTTATTACAGAGATGTGATTGTAAGCTGACCAAAACTGAGAACTGACTATCAGGGATAGTTTACTTTAGAAATACAGCTTGGAAACAGGCCCTTCAGTCCACCGAGTCCGCGCCGACCAGCAATCCCGCACATTAACACTATCCTACACACACACTAGGGGCAATTTACAATTATACCAAGCCAATTAACCTAAAAACATGTACGGCTTTGGAGTGTGGGAGGAAACCAAAGATCCCGAAGAAAACCCCCGCAGGTCACGGTGAGAACGTATAGACTCCAAACAGACAAGCACACATAGTCAGGACCCATGTCTCTGACACTGTAAGGCTAAAACTTTACTGCTGCACCACTGTGATAGTTAACATTTCAAATGGATAGATATAAAGGAAAAGAGCTAATGTATTTTAATAGATCCTTACATTATAAATGTAAACGACTCTGGACATACGATCATTATATCGCAACAAAAAACATTCACCCAAAAATAAGACTTTCAATATTAAAAGCAAGCTTCATAAAAACCTGATGAGCAAGATGATGGGTGAGTGTGATGGCGTGAAGATGCCTTTGGAGGAGCTGATACCAATGGTGAATGGACAGTGGATGTGGTCCTCAAGGGGGAGATCAATTTGAAGGGTAAAGATAAGCAAATGTAAAATAAATGAGTCATTGGTGAGAGGCCTCTGGCAGCAGCCATACTGCAGGTTGGACTACGAGTTGGATCATAATGGGGGGTAATCATTGTCTCGGCTGGACAAATGAAATTGGCAAAGATAGCCTTAAGGGTAAGTTCACAGAGTAGATTCAGGATGATATATGAGAGCAATACACTGAGAAAATAACCAGGATACCATCTATTGTAGACCTTGCCTTGTGTTATTAGGCAGAATTATTTATCAATCCCACGGTAAAGGATTCCACAGGAAGAATGATCACACCATGGTAATAATTCAAATTCACTTGAAGGTGAGGAATGTGGGTCTGAAACTAGTGTATAAAACTTAAATTCTAATTGCATTGGTATGGAGACAGAGGTGGCTTAAATGGATTGAGAAAGCGGATCAGAGGGTAAGATCAGAAGTGGCCAGACATTTAAGGAGCTATTTCATAAATGTTAAAAGTAAATTCCTGTGTGAAAGAAGGACTCTATGAGAAGAATGTACCATCCATGGCTAATGAAACAGATTATGCATGGTATTGCATTGAAATAAATTAAACATTGTTGCAAGGATTATTGGTAGGCCGGAGGACAGGACAGTTTTAGATACCTTCAAAGGATGACGAAGGAATTATAAAGACAAAGTATATAGAGATTGTGATTAAACTCACGAAAAATATAAAAGCAGACTGTAACATATCTGCAGTTACAGAAAAGGTGAGTCATTGGCCCTTTATAGAATGGCACTGGGGAAATTACTAATGGGAAATATAGATTCTAAATAATTATTTTCAATCAGAGACTGGTAGATGGGAGGAGTTAGTGTAAATCCTGGCCAACATTGAGCTAAAATAAAGCAAAGGATTCGTGCATCTGTAGGGCCTGTTGGCCTTTTTCTGTGATAAGCCTCAAGCTGCAAGCTGGTGCCAGGAAGTCTAGGTCCAAGATCAATACACCAGATAAGGAAGGTCCAGCTGACCTAGCAATTCATTTTCTCAATTCTGTTAACCCAGACTGCTCCCTTCCCCCCCCCCCCCCCCCCCCCCCCACCTCTCCCTCAGCCCTCGGGCCCTGACATTCCTTCTCCATCTCCCCCCCCCCCCCCCAAGTCGCACTAGCTTCTCATTTTCACACCAGAAACAGCTTACAATGGCTTGCTTCCCTTATCACCAATACTTTTTTGCATATCTTTCACTCATTGTTCTTGCTTTATCTCTCCATATCACTGTTTATATCTCTCGTTTCCCTGATCCCTGACCAGTCTGAAGAAGGGTCTCGACCCGAAACGTCGCCTATCTCCTTCGCTCCTTAGATGCTGCTGCACCCGCTGAGTTTCTCCAGCTTTTTGTGTAACCCTAGCAATTCATAATATGCATGAGGACCTTGCAGAGAAACTCTAAGGTGCAGATGCATGTGTTTGATTGGATTACTGCAAAGGGATTGGAAATAATGTAAATAATGTTGCAAGCCAGTTGCCCTGCTGTTTGGTGATTGGCCAAAGTGCGAAGCCACATAATCGATATGTGTAATTGGCTTGTAAGGGGAACCACCCCTATGTAGTTCGGCCGCTCAGGGTTCGTTGACCTATAAAAGTTTGGATTGGTGTCGACCTTCTGGAAGGGCGTTTGGGACTGCGTGACCTTTTGGAGTGTCTCTGCTTGCACGAGGCTGAAGAGCTTGGCCAGGCAGAGAAAGGATCGAACCTGCGGTGGTTTAGGTATCGTTTAGGGGGATTTGTGATTGTTCAAAAATAAAGTTTAGTTGTTCCAGTGCTTGAGTCGCTGTTTTTACTGAACTAGACGAGGGGGGATACACTTTAGGAACGTATTTACAATTGTAACAAAGTCTTGAGGTGAAATGGAGACACACACACACACACAGTCATAGAGTCATAGGCACACAGCACGGAAACAGGCCCTTTGACCCAACTTGACCAAGATTTCCATTTTTGCCCCATTTAAACTAATCCCATTTATCTGTCTTAGGCACATATCCCTCTAAGCTTTGCCACGTATTTATTCACATCACTTTTACATTTTTCATATTATACCTGCCGCAACTACTTTCTCTGGCAATTTGTTCCATCTACCCATCACTCTCAGTGTAAAAACGTTTTCCCTCAGATTCCTATTGAATCATTCCCCTCTCAACTGAAACCTATATTCTTTAGTTGTTGATTCCACAACAATAGACAATAGACAATAGGCAATTGGTGCACGAGTAGGCCATTCGGCCCTTCAAACCAGCACCGCCATTCAATGTGATCATGGCTGATCATCCCCAATCAGTATCCCGTTCCTGCCTTCTCCTAATATCCCCTGACTCCGCTATCTTTAAGACCCCCAGATCTCGTCGTACCCCTTTTCCCATTTGGATAATAATCTGCCTTCCTGTTTTTGCTACCAAAGTGGATAACCTCACATTTGTCCACATTAATCCACATTATCCACAACCCTGGAAATATACACTGCATTCACCCTCTCTGGAGTCATAGAGTGATATAGCGTGGAAACAGGCCCTTCGGCCCAACATGCCCACATTGGCCAACAATGTCCCAGCTACACTAGTCCCACCTGCCTGCGCTTGGTCCATATCCATCCAAACCTGTCCTATTCATGTACCTGTCTAACTGTTTCTTAAACGATGGGATAGTCCCAGCCTCAACTACCTGCTCTGGCAGCTTGTTCCATACACCCACCATCCTCTATGACCCTCATGATTTTATATGCCTCATTAAGATCACCCCCCATCTCTGAACTTCTTTCCTACACACCTGGCAATGTTTCGTGTTTGGATCTGCTAAAAATGTGTGTGATCATCAAGGAGAGCAAGATCAATGATTGTGGCCCTGTGGAGCGGTTTCACAGAGATAGGTATACAAACTTACGGATGACTTCTATAAAGTTGTCTAATATGCAATCCATAGCATTTGCAAGACAGTAATAGATTCAAAGTATGGAATGGCATGTGCAGATGGCAACACTGCAGGAAATTGGCGGCTCTGTCGAGAAAGGTGTAGGGAAAGGTGTGGCAGAGAAATATAGCGCAAGGAAAGGACAGTGCATTGTATGTTGGAATGGTGGAATGTATAGGGGGGGGGGGGAAGACATGTTCTAGGGAAAGAGAACAATGCTAAAGCAGTGACATTATCTTCCACTATAATTTTCTCTGGATTTAATCACAGGTGGGTATATGTATCTGTCTATGTCTGTGATTACGTTTTTCTATGTTGGGATACGTGTATGAGAGTGCAATAATGTTTTATGTGCATATACCTGTGCACCTGTGCGGGGGAGGTGTGGTGTTTTGTATGTAGTGTCTGTTTTTGTGAGGGTATGCATGTAACTATGTGTAAATGTACCTATTGCGTAGGAGTTTGGCTGCGTGAATTAGTGAGCACACGTGCAAGTTTGTATATATGTATGCATATGCATCAATGGCATGTATGTGTGTGTATAAATATATATGCATAGGTGAGAGTGCACACATGTGTTTGTATGAATTTGTATGTATTTTTCTCTGCATAGCAAGTGGCTGTGTGTGGCTATGTTGGTATGTGATTTGCATGTGTCTGGCTGTGTTGGTGTGCGTTTATGGTTTGTGTGTCTCTGTGTATGTAGCATGTACCTGTATAGGTGGTGTCTGCGTCTGCGTCTGTGTCTGTGTATGTATCTGTTTTTTGTCATTATGTACATGTCTTGAGCACCTCCATCTGACATGAACCAACCTGATTCCTTGTTTGGTTCCCAGGTCGATTTTGCCTCTGAGTAATTTGTAAGATGGAGAAACTAAAACCAGAAACCCATCTTACATCTTTCCCCATCTTTACTTCCTCTTAAGCATTAACAACTGATTTTCCCATCACCCATCCAGCACCCTCTCTCAGAGCCTCCCCATGCCTCCATTGTCCTCTTTATTTGTATTGTGTTCTCAAGGCTTGTCCTTATTCTGTTTATTCATTCACTGTCCCTGAACAATGAATGTTCCTGCAGCACTCCTGACATCTCCCCGCATGATTTTCTGTAAAGGCAGTGCAGACAAATTAAATGTCATTAAGGAACTAGATACATGCTTGTTAACGGATAACAGTTATAAGACCAGTGGGGAGGGGTGAAAGGAGTTTAGGGTGGGGGTTTGCAGTAAGGTGGGGAAAAAGTGATTGTGATATCTCTATCAAAGAATGAACATCGATTCCATTACATTTCTTAATCCTGCTGCAAAACAGAGCTTTCTCAATCATAATGAAGAGAACTGTATATATCCCCCGAAGTACTCTATTACTATGTTCCATTTTATGCGTTCCACTTGGACGGTCGCCTTTATCATGATGCTGTGGTCACTTGGATTATCCTCCCTCTGGTCTCACGGACATAGAATGTACCTGTTGAACATGTGCATAGGCGGAGTATACTCCCACACTTCTTGATCCCATATCTACCTAACTCTCAGTCACATAGAAACATAGAAAAATAGGTGCAGGAATAGGCCATTCGGCCTTGTGAGCCAGCACCGCCTTTCAATTAGCGATGTTACAAAATTTTGAGATTTAAAAAATCAAGTCTGCAATTTATCACATCAGATAAAGCATAAAAAGAAGTTTAATTTGACACCTAATTTACTTTCATATCTTCAGTATTAAGAAAGTTATGGCCATTTTCATACTCGGAAATTAGCAGCTTGTTCCCCATTGCCTTTCAATTGACTTAACTCAAAAGCTGTGATCTGGAAAAGTTAAAAGCCCATAACTTTCTTAAAAATTAAGAGAACTCAATGAAATTTTCAGTTATTATAGATTGAAGCATTCTGAAACAAATATGAAACAATCTTACTTGGATGACCTGAAATTAAAGCATATAATTAGTTAGTTGTCTAATTGTAGCTAATTACAAAATTCAATGAGCAGATCTAAACATCTATCCATTTCTTAAGAAAAGATAAACTTTTTTTAAATTGCCTAAGTGTCCAAATAACATTCACACAATAATCCACAATATAACATAATTTTTAAATCTCATTTTCATGAATTTCTGGGCCAAATGGAAGGAATTTAGTGTTTGATTCCTGTAAATTAATGGCCATTTAAATCAACTAGCGAGTGGGTTTTAGTGGAATGCGGTGGATTGGAACGTTGCGGTTAGCGGTGAAGTCGGGAGGAAAAATATTGTTTGTTCATACATTTTTTGGGACCCCATTTCGCAACATAAAAATATTATTAAAGCCTCCCGAAAAAACAACTTTTAATATAAAAATAAACTATTTACCTTTTCTTCTCCCCTACGCTAAATCCTTCCGGTTGTTGGTTCTCACGGCTTTTGAAGGTGATTTTTAAATTACTCTAGTTAACAAATAATTTAGAGTAATTTAAAAATACCTTCATGAGTGAAATGTCGGAGCGATTTTTCTTCCGCAACGAAATCGCCCGACATTCATCGATTTTCCAGGTCTGTTGAAAAACGGCACTTTAAACACGCCCCCCTCTGAAAGGCGCCAAAGTCGCGCACACGGGGAGCAACAGAACTGCAGCGCTGCACAAGGTAAGTTTTGTAACATACCTATTTCAATGTGATCATGGATGATCATCCAAAGTCAGTACCTCGTTCCTGCTTTCTCCCCATATCTCTTGATTCCATTAGCCCTAAGACCTATATGTACTCTCTCTTGAAAACATCCAGTGATTCCACAGATTTGCAGCTTTGGGTGAAAAGGTTTTTCCTCATCTCAGTCGTAATTGCCCTACCCCTTATTCTTAAACTATGACCCCTGGTTCTGGACTCCCCCAACATCAGGAACATTTTTCTAGCATCTTGCCTGTCCTGTCGCTTGAGAATGTTATGTTTCTATAAGATTCACACCCTCTTATCTCTCATCACTGCTCAAACTAAAGGTTTGACCACCTGCCAGATAACCTTCTCCCTCCATGATGGCATTCCAAGGTTTGCAGTGTAACAATCCCGAACCAACAAGATGTACTGGGAATATTGTAGACCATTTCAGTCTCTTTACCCAAGGAAGGTTGTACTTGCTGCAGAGGAAATGCAGCATGAATCATCCAGATGGGATAGGGGGCTATCTAGAGAAGAGAATGAGTAAGCTATGCCCATATTGTCTGGAATAGAGAAGATTTCACTGCAGTCAACAACATTCTTAAGAGGTTCGAAGGGGAAGATGCTGAGAGGATGTTTCTCTTGGCTAATATGTCAAGATCTGGGGATGGCGGAGAGTCAACGACTCAATTAAGAGGCAGACTGTTCCAGACTGCAACACAGGAATGAAAACTGTCTGGAATTACATTCTATAATGGCCCAGTCATTTGTTACATTCAAAACAGTGATCCACTGATTTACAGATATTAAGGGAGTCGAGGGAAATGGGTAAATGGCAGGAAAATGGCATTGAGGAGGAAGACTGGTCTTGATCTTCAAGAATTCTAAACATGCTTGAGGGCTAAATTACCACTTTGCTAGGTTCTAAATGTCTTATCTTCTGTACACTTTGACTGAGCCACAAGGAAATGTTATTTTTTTCCCCCCTGTAAAACAATGTAAAATCATAAGCAGAAAACCTGAAGTTCTCTTTTATTTTCTCCATATTTTAAACTGGATGCAAAACTACTGGTGGAAGTGAAACAATAATGTTGAAACTTGATACCAGAACCATGAGATTCAATCTGACACAAATAATTGATAAGCTAGGAGTCTTCTTCAGAAAAGGCAGATCACTAGACTGATTGCAATCTTTAATATTATGATAGGTTTGAGAGGGTGAATATCAAGAATTATCTTTCAATTTACAGGAGGAAGCCGAGTAGAGGCAAAGAAAAATGATTAATAATTGTGATAAGGAATTCAGGAGAAACATCCTTCCCCGCAGATGTTAAACTGTGGAAATGTATCCTATATGGAGGATATGAACTGGAATAGATGAGGGAGGAGAGCTGGAGGAGGCAGATAGAGGAGAGGGTCTTTTGGAGATAAATAATAGGGGAAAAAGGCAAAGCCAAAATGGAAGGCAGAAAGTTTTAAAGAAGGAACTGCAGATGCTGGAAAATCGAGGGTACACAAAATGCTGGAGAAACTCAGCGGGTGCAGCAGCATCTATGGAGCGAAGGATAGGCAACATTTCGGGAGAAGGGTTTCGGGCCGAAACGTTGCCTATCTCCTTCGCTCCATAGATGCTGCTGCACCCGCTGAATTTCTCCAGCATTTTGTGTACCAAGGAAGACAGAAACAAGAGTAATAGGTATATAGGCTAACAGGCTAAGATGGCTAATAACATTAAGGTCAAGATTAAAGTCTAAAGGAGTTGTGCATTAATGAGTGGAGCATTCCCAATAAGATATAGACTCAGAGTGATCAGAAACAAGACTTTCGGCCCAGGTCCATGCTGACCATCAACCACCCATTTACATTTACCCTTCACTAATCGCATTTTATTTTCCCCACATTCCCATTAATGTTCCCCAAATTCTCTCACACCTGCACACCAGAGTTAATTTACAGCAAACCGCTATCCTTCCAACTTACATCTCCTTGGTATCAGAGCAGACATCAGATTACCTGGGAGAAACCCAGGTTTCCAATGGGCATTCTAATTTCCTCCCACATTCCAAAGACATGCGGGTTGGTGGATTAATTGTCCACTGTAAATTGCC
Source organism: Raja brachyura (assembly GCA_963514005.1). Next base: position 32,012,494 of record OY740794.1, read on the forward strand.
CCAAGTATGTAGGTGAGTGTGTAGGCAGAATCTCGGGGAAGTTGATGGGAATGTGGGGAGAGTAAAATGAAATTAATGTTGGATTAATGTAAATGGGTGGTTGACGGTTTGTATGTTCAAATGACAGAGCAGAATTAGGCCATTCAGCCCATCGAAACTACTCTGCCATTCAATCATGGCAGATCTATCTTTTCCTCTCAACCCCATTTCCACTGCCTTCTCCCCATAATCTTCAACACCACTTATGAATCAAGAGTATATCAATCTCCAATGTGGCAATGAATTCCACAAATTCACTACAATCTGGCTAAAGTAATTCCTCTACACCTCCTATCTAAAGGTACATCCTTTTATTCTGAGGCTGTGCCCTCCAGTTCTAGACTCTCCCACTGGTGGAAACATCTTCCCTACGTTCACTCTATCCAGGCTTTCATTATTCAATAAGTTTCAATGATATATCCCCTCATCCTTCTAAAGTCCAGCGGGTACAGGTCCAGAACTGCCCCATACTCGTCATACAATAACCTAATCATTCCCGGTATCATTCTCGTAAACCTCCTCTGGACACTCTCCGAAGCATTCAAATGCTTCCTCAGATATGAGGCCCAAAACTGCTCACAATATTCCACATGCCGTATAACAAGTGTCCTATAAAGCATCAGCAATACATCCCTGCTTTTATATTCTAGTCCTCTTGAAATGAATGCCAACATTGCATTTGCCTTCCTTACTACTGATTCAAGCTGAAAAGTAACCTTTTTGGAATCCTGCGCCAGCACTCCCAAGTCCCTCTGATTTCTGAAACCTCTCCCCAGTATTACAGTTGAGCAAAGGGGACTATGGAGGCATGAGGGAGGAGCAGGCCAAAGTTGAATGGATAGAGAACCTAGTAGGGATGACGGTGCAACAACAATGACAGGTATTTCTGGGAATAATACAGAAGGTGCAGGATCAGTGCATTCCAAAGAGGAGAAAGATTCTAAAGGGAGTAAGAGGTGACCGTGGCAGACAAGGGAAGTCAAGGACAGTATAAAAACAAAAGAGAACAAGTATAACATAGCAACGATGAGCGGGAAGCCAGACGATTGGGGAACTTTTAAAGAACAACAGAAGATAACTAAAAAGGCAATACAAGGAGAAAAGATGAGATACGAAGGTAAGCTAGCCAAGAATATAAAGAAGGAAAGTAAAAGCTTCTTTAGGTATGTGAAGAGGAAAAAAATAGTTAAGACAAATGTGGGTCCATTGAAGACAGAAACAGGTGAATTTATTATGGGGATCAAGGAAATGGCAGATTAGTTGAACAGGTACTTTGGATCTGTCTTCACTAAGGAAGACACAAACAATCTCCCAAATGTACTAGTGGCCAGAGGACCTAGGGTGGCGGAGGAACTGAAGGGAATTCACTTTAGGCTGGAAATGATGTTGGGTATTCTGATGGGACTGAAGGCTGATAAATCCCCAGGGCCTGATGGTCTGTATCCCAGGGTACTTAAGGAGGTGGCCCTAGAAATTTTGGACACATTGGTGATCATTTTCCAATGTTCTATAGATTCAGGATCAGTTCCTGTGGATTGGAGTTTAGTTAATGTTATCCCACTTTTTAAGAAAGGAGGGAGAGAGAAAACAGGGAATTATAGACCAGTTACCCTGACAAATAGGTCATTCTGCAGGTACAGGGCCCTGGTGAGACCACACCTGGATTATTGTGTGCAGTTTTGTTCTCCAAATTTGAGGAAGGGCATTCTTGCTATTGAGGGAGTGCAGCGTAGGTTCACAAGGTTAATTCCCAGGATGGCTGGACTGTCATATGTTCAAAGAATGGAGCAACTGGGCTTGTATACTCTAGAATATAGAGGGATGAGAGGGGATCTTATTGAAACATATAAGATTATTAAGCGATTGGACATGCTAGACGCAGGAAACATGTTCCCGATGTTGGCAGAGTGCAGAACAAAGGGCCACAGTTTAAGAATAAGGGGTAGGCCATTTAGAGCGGAGGAGAGGAAAAACATTTTCACCACAGTGTTGTGAATCTGTGGAATTCTCTGCCTCAGAAGGCAGTGGAGGTCGATTCTCTGGATGCTTTCAAGAGAGAGTTAGTAGAGCTCTTAACAATAGAGGAGTCAAGGGATATGGGGAGAAAGCAGGAAAGGGGTAATGATTGTGGATGATCAGCCTTGATCACAGTGAATAGTGGTGCTAGCTCGAAGGGCCGAATGGCCTACTCCTGTACCCATTGTCTATTTAGTAAATGGTCTATATCTTTATTCCTTCTGCTAAAGTGTTTTTTTTTAATATCTTTATTTATTAGCAGTACTGTAAGTTACATCAGTGTATATCCCTTGTATTGTATTACAGTCATTATACCCCTTAATTTTTATTTTTATTTTAAGGCTTTAGAAAAGAGAATAGAGAGAAAAATAGCAGCATAGAAAGTAGAAGAGTGAAAAAGAGATGTGAAAGTGCCAAAGCGTGACAGAGGGAAAGGAAACCCTTGAAGAGTTAGAAACGGGAATTGCTAAATGTTCACTGCTAAAGTGTATGACCATTCAGCCAGTGATAGGGATCAGAGCAGCATCCAAGGAAGGGGGCGCTGTCACATCCCCGTGAGAGATTTAAAAACATTCTATATTAGGGAGTTCTTCTTTTGTCAGTTTCTCACCATTTTTCTATTCACATTTCCAGAAGTGATTGAATACTTAGTTAAATATCTCTAAAAGCAAAAATAAAATTACTTGCAGACCTCTGAAGATGCAGAGTTCTACTGTGAACACACCCATGGCAGTACACTTGCACAGCAGCAGAAACTGTGGCATCATTCAGTCTCAAGGTGATTTAATTCCAGTTTTCATTTTCAATAGAAGTTGTTCTGAATGAAACTCCAGTTACAAGATGGGGGAAAATAAATGGAGTGGCACATCCAGAAAAGTAGCCCAATTAACTTCAAGAAAAGTTAAGAAACAGCAGCAAAGTTCCATCATGCGAGTAGCCAGTGTGGTCTTGCCCACATTCTCCACCAGTGCAGCATCAGGGAAGATGCCAAGTTTGACAGTGACCACACCGACACTCACAGTAGGGTGAACTCACATGATTTATTTTACTGACAGTGACAAGAAAGCCCAGGACCACCTGGGGGCACTGTTCCTCTCCATCAGGGCACATGCTAGCAATCTTGGGGTTATCCCAGCAGCTCCGTTTTGTCTTCAAAAGAGGAGGAGTCATGATCTCCGACTTCTCCCTGCAGTTCATCCTTGCGTCAAGAGGAGACACTGACGGTCTCAGGTTTATCCTGACGGCTCAGCTTTGGGCTTGAATCATAATCATAATTTATTAGCCAAGCATGTTTTGCCACATACAAGGAATTTGATTTGCCATACAGTCACACCAATAAAGAGCAACAAGACACCCAAATAAATGTTTAACACGAACATCCAACATACCAACTCTTCACATTCCTCACTGTGATGGAAGGCAAAAAAAAGTTAAACCTTCTGCCCTTCTTTGAAGAGGCTGCGCTGCCCGTCACTGGATTCATCTGGCAGCCCAGTCATTCCCTCTGTGTATGGGTAGGGAGTAGAATGACAAGATGCAAGTGGCCCACCAATGTCAGTGGATCAGACCCCAGCTGTTACCAATGATGCTGGGGTGGGATCCCCATCACTGGCCTGTCAGTACAAAAAATGTGCAGCACATCCACTTGTTGTTCAGCTAGTGATGGGGATCAGAGCGATCCCCATCACTAGGAAAAAGGTGCTGCCACACCATGTAAAAGCAAGTGATTAAATTAATTACAGTTAACACTTTTCCATGAACTGGACAATGATTGACAATGCCAGCACTTATGGTCCACCCCTCATTGCCTTCAGGAAGGTGCGAGTTATTTCAGTTATGGAACAACCGGCTGACTTGCGAGGGCAGTTAATGATCAATCATCTTGCATAAACTTTACTTGTGTATTTCAGCTCACAACCTTTGAACTACTAATCCAGTCCTTGGATTACAACTCAGGAAAAAAACATTTTGAAATGGACAGCAGACTTCAAAAGCCTGCAGAGCATACTTTTATCTTGATAGTACTTCCCAGCTACTCACTTTCAAACAGATTGCAAAAATCAGCTCGAAAACGATGATGTTCTTTTTTACTTTTTTCTTTCTTTAAATGATTTATCACCCTGCTTCAAAGTCAAAAGACAAGTAATCCCATGGTTAAATCAAAGCAAAGCTAATGATCTATTTTGAGCAGCGGTTTGTTCCAAGGGAAATCATACAGCAGGGATGTCCACTTTGCCTGAGAGAAACCAGTTTTGAAACAACTCCATGCATTACTGAGAGACCAGGACCCAAGGACCTTGCTTGGATGCTCTTTGAAAGCTGGGATATCTCCTACAGCCGATCAAAGTCAGGGACCAAGGAGTCATGGACATTCAGTGGAACCATGCTTTTGGAACCAATGCAGCAAAAAATGGATGCCACATCCACTTGCATTGTAATAGTGAAAGTACTCAGAATGTTAAGTGTGAAGGCTATTTGAGGAAGTTATGATTCATTCTGAAAGACAGCTGAACCCCTGCCCAAAGTTAAAAGTCAAAACCTTTGGTAAAACAAAGGTTTTAATACAAAACAAGACCCTTTGGTTCGCTATGCCAACCAGCACTTGGCCTTTGGCCTTCCACAGCATACAGATTCAAGTGTTCATCTCAATGCTTCTGAAATGTGGTAGTAGACTCTGCCTCCAGCTGCCCCTCAGGCACATTCCAACCACCCTCTGTTGAAAAGGTTATTTTGAAATTCCATTATCAGCCTCTTATAATTTGTTTTCCATCTATGTGTCTGCTTCTACACATTTCTGCTAAGGTGTAATGTTCCTCACTATCTACTTTATCAATGTCCCTCATAATTCTACCTTATACCTGCATCATCCCTCAACCTCCTCCATAACAAACACAGTCTATCCAATCTCTCCTCAAGGGTGAAACATTCCACCCCACGAACATCCTGATCCATTCCTTCTGCAACCTTTCAAACCACAATCATGTCCTGCCCGTCAATGGATGACCACAAATGCACACAGTACCTCAGCTCGGGACGGTCTAATGTTTAATGATCTGATGGGATGCAATATTAAAATCCAACATAAGGCCACCTGAGGAGATCTCAACCTGAGCACATATCACAGTTTCCGTACATAACCCAACCTACAGATATTGCTTGGAAGATGGATAAATGGACTTGATATTCTCCACATCTATTGTTATTGATTAAGAGCAAAGGACACTTGCATTGATTCTAAGCAACCATTCTATCCCAGATAACATAATGACCTGGGCCAGATTGTCACAACCCCATCCGACCCAACTCAAACCTAAATGTACAGTCATAATGTACACACAACCAACCCAAGCTGTGATCAGACATTGTTATATTAGGTACAAGTAGTCAAGGTCCATAACCCACCTCTTCCAGTCCCCCTATAGTCCACCTATATCACAACTACCTGAACTGTGGACAATAGTCAGGTCCCTCCAACGCATAACATGAAGGTCTAATCCAACAATTTCCATCTCAACTCCTTTTGCAGTTATCTTGAAAGTTGTCCTTCATTCGGATTATTATTCACTCTAACTCTGGTTAACTCTCCACAGCAATTGCTCAGAATATAATGCAGTTCTATCGACAGTCCCTTGCAAGTTGCTAAAAATATGTCCTGCACCTTCCTTACTTGATAATGCTAATATCAAAAAATGTGATTGATGCAGCCTCCCCCATCACGTTACGTGTTACAAGACTTGCTCGATATAGGAATGTGTGATGGGCAATCATGAATGCAACAGTGCTTTTATGAAGTAAATGTTTCAGTTTATCAGCATTCTAACCTGTGAGTGAAAGGGTTTCTCCCTGTTGATCATTAAAATGTCCCAACCTGAAACATCGTCTGACTATCTCCCCCCACAAATACAGTCTGATCTGCTGAGTTCTTCCAGTGTTTTGTTTTTATCTCAGGATTCCAGCGTCTGCAGTCTCTTGTCTCCATTGGAATATTTATCCTTTCTAATACCTGTGGTGACAGCTATTGTCACTTCCAGAACCTTGCTGTTACTTATGCACTGACTTGTATTTCTTTGACAAATTACCATTCCTTACATTCCAGAAGAAAAGCTTTTGTTTGAAGAAACAAATTCCCAGCTTTCTTTTCTGGTTACAGCCTGTTTTAAAAGTTCAACACTGACACTTAAGGGGCTGTCCCACTTGGGCGACCTAATCTGCGAGTCTTCGACCTTCAAACTCGCAGCATGGTCGACACGTGGTCCTAAGAGGTCCTATGAGGTCATTGGAACTCTCCTCCATGCTCGAGAAAAGTTCCCGAATACTCGCGGCATCAGCTAGGTCGCGGAAAATCTTTCCGCATGTTGAACATTTTTCCGCGAGTAAAATTTTGTCGGCATGGTTCTTTTGAACTGGTAGTGCACTGGAGTGGGGTCGCTATGTAGTTACAGGCAGTCGAGGGCAGCCATAGGTAATCTCCTTCGCTGACCGGCCATTTTGATTGGCTCATTGGAGTTATCAGGACCAAAGAAAACCTCCCAGTAGGTAAAATGGCTGCTAAACTTTATTAAATTTATAAGTGTCTCCACTCCTTCTCACCCCTTCTCTCCCCTTCTCTCCCCTTCATTCAGGTATCTAACCACCTCAAACACTCAGCACCTTGCAATCATTGAATTCTGTCCCTTCGACAATTAGGGAGTTATCACTGACCAGACACTTTCCCAACCACCTCTATAAATGTCTTGGTTACTAAAGCAGTTTAAGATTTGGATATTCTGCACTGAATAGCCCCACTCTCATGATTCAGCAAACCACCACCACAAGGCACTCACCAGCAACTCACCATATGACGGTGAGGGTGGACAGCAGCAGTTTATCGAACGCAACTTTGCCCAGATAAGCTCCTCTCACAGACCTGGCATTCTGCTTTGTCACCATCTTTTTACCCAGGTTACCTCAAGGGAAGTGAAGTACAGCACAGAAATTGCCCTTTGGCCCACCACGTCCATGCCGACCTTTCTGCTTATGTATACAAAGCTATTTGCCTGCAATAGGACCATATCCTTCTATGCCTTGCTCATTTAAATAGGTAATGTGGTCAGATGTCTTCAGAAAGAAATATTAAACACAACCAATAAAACTGACCAAACCTGCTGAGAATTCCATACTGTTCAAGCATACAGAATCCAAGGAATCAGTGCTCGACTTTTCAAACAGAACCACTGGAGAATTTGTTGACACAAACACAACATTTCCTTCTGCTGTGGTAATGTTACCAAGAGGTACTAGTGATGGAATAAATAACAGGATGCCTCTGGGTGTCTGCTCTTGTCACCAGCATGATTTCAGAGTGCTAAAAGTCAGCCACCATTAAGTGTATAGTCAGCTTCTTGATGTCACTCATCATCTGTCGACACATCACTTCCTCCATCACTGGAACATGGATAGGGCAGGTTTAGAGGGATGTGGGCCAAATGCAGGCAGGTGGGACAAGTGTAGCTAGGACATGTTGGCCGGTCTGGGCAAGTTGGGCTGACGGGCCTGTTTCCACACTGTATGATTCTATGACTCTATGACACTGGAGCAACAACAGCATGGTATTCCGGGTACAAGCATCACTGCAGAAAATCCACCTGGCCTTTTCAGCAAAACTTCCTGAGATTGTGACCTCTGTCACCTGGAAGGACAAGGCCAGCAGGGAAGGACACATATAAGTCCCCATCCAAGTACACATCATACTGACCCAGAAATACACCGCTGGTTCTTCATCCGCACTTTGTCTGGTTCTGGGAATCCATATATAATAGCACAAGGGCCACATTTATCTCACTCTGGAACAGGTCAAGAATTGGGTTCAGCACCGCATTCTGGAGAGCAATCAGTTATGAGCCTCATAATTGTAGAATAGACTCAGAACAGACCTGGCAGATCAGAACTCAAAATGAAGCAAAGCAAGTGACTATAATTCCAACCAGCATCTGCAGTTCCTTCCTACACAGTATTAAAATAGTTATGGATAAAGGTAGGACTGGTCACAAATGAATTCCTAAAATGCACAAAGCAAATTTTGAAGGCATTAAACAGGAATTTGCAAAGGTTGATTGGGAGAGACAGTCTGCAAATAAAGTGAGACATGGGAAGCATTTAAAGGTGAAATATAGAGAATGCAGGGACAGCATGTCCCTGTTAGAATTAAAGGGAAGGCTGTCAGAATTAGGAAACCCTGGTTAACAATTGAGGCTCTGGTCAGGAGAAGGAAGAGAGTTCATGTCAGGTACAGGAGCTGTGGTTAAGAGAATCCCTTGAGAAGTATATGAGATGTAGGAGTACACTTAAGAGATAAAAATAGGATATTGGATAGCTTTGTCAAATAAGGTAAAGGAAAATCCAAAGAGTTTCTACAAATATATTGAGAGCAAAAGAGTAACCAGGGAATGACTAGGTCCCTTTAAAGATCAATGTGGTTCTATATATGTATGAAACCACAGGATGTGAGCGAGATGTTGAATTAATGTTTCTCATCTCTATTTACTGTTGGGAAAGTTATGGAGGCGAAGGTGGGGAATGAATAGTGATATATTTAGAACATATCCACAATTCAAAAAAGGAGATGCTGGTGGTCTTAAGGCATATTGAGGTGGATGAATCCCTGGGGCCTGTGTATAACAGATCTTAATACTGCATAAACAGCATAAACATGCTCTTTAATCCGACAATTGATATTTTGACATGTTTTTCCAAAACCAGTCGTAAATTTAAATTTAATTCACTTAAACAAACGTGAGTGCACAAACCAAATGTTTAAGGCCAGGAATAGATTTATCATAAACTGTTAATTGCATGTCTGTTTTGTGTTTATCTTTTAATAAAATATAAATTGCACATCGTATATTGTGGTTGTTATCGCAGAGTCCGTAATGATGTACATTGGTTCAATTTAATTGCCAGATTCATTCCTCCTGAGTTTGCAGCTCAATGTTCTGATGGTCAGACGGATTTTGACGGCTGGTAGAGTCCACAGGGGACTCCAGGGAAGCAGCAATGCTGAGACTGTCATGGACCTGGAGTTGAAAAACCGAAGGCAAGCCATTCTTTCATCTTCAGGGTATCCAGTAGATTCATACTGCTGTAGGTGACTTAGACCTGGTGTAACATTAGGGTCACATTACTGATGTCTGCTATTATTATCCTTTCCCTGACCCTCAACTCATCACCTGTCACTCATCAGCAATGATGCAGTCTCTCAGTACCTGCACCAACATGTGTATTAATGTGTAGGAAGGAACTGCAGATGCTGGTTTAAACCGAAGATAGACACAAAAGGCTGGAGTAGCTCAGCGGGACAGTTTGAAGAAGGGTCTCGACCCAAAACGTCATCCATTCCTTTTCTCCGGAGATGCTGAGTTACTCCAGCATTTTGTGTCTACCAACATGTGTATTAATTTCCTGACCCAAAATCACAAGAGGAGCAGAAGAACGCAGCGAAATGCCCTACATTTCAATTAGTTAACTTAGTAAAATTCAAAAAGAATTATGCAGACACCATTAATATACTTCGCATGTCTCCTTTCAAAAGTCAATTAATTAAATTACCTCCAAAATCATGATGTTCGATAATCGATTGCACTTTCAAGGCATAAAGGGTTGTGTCTGATTAATGAAAATTTACTGTATGTAAAATCATGAGGTCAACAATAAGGTGGATGGTAATAGTTTACTTTCTAAGGTAGGGGAGTCTAAAATTAGATGGCATAGATTTAAGATGAATGTGGAAAGATTTAAAGCCATCTAAGGGGAAAGTTTTTCACACATAGGTATATGAATTCACTGGTGGACGGAGTGGGAGAGGCAAGTACAATTGCCACAATTAAAAGAGATTTACACATGAACATGGGTAAGAATAGTTTAGAGCGATATGGACCAGGCGCTGGAATAAACATCTGGGTCAGCAAGGACAATTTGTTTAGTTTATTTTTGGCCCATTGTGTCCGCAACGACCAGCGATCCCCACACACTAACACTATCCCACTCACACTAGGGACAATTTACATTCATACCAAGACAATTAACTTACAAAACTGTATGTCTTTGCAGTGTGGGAGGAAGCCAAAGATCTTGAAGAAAACCCACACAGGTCACGGGGAAAATGTACAAACTATGTGCAGACAGCACCTGCAGTCAGGATTGAACCCGACGCTGTAAGGCAGCAACTGTACCACTGCGCTACTCATACCAAAGGACTTGCTTCCATGGTGTATAGCTCTATAGTTGTAATTGGGCCTCCATGAGGCAATTTGGGTTATTGGCAACAAGTTCATCTGTAACAACATGGCCTTGTGTCTTCCTCTTCCTCCATTACTATCAGACCAGACAGTCGATCCTGGATTAAAGTAGAGGATAGAAGGGCAGCAGAAGCAGCAACAGGCCTGGGCAAAAAGGATGAGGTACCAACTTGGCGCGGTTGTAACTCAGGTTTACAAGGCGTGCACAAGAGCAAAAACAGAGCTAAGTGATTATATTATCAAAGGATCAGGGGAAAGATCTGGGAATCGTGAATGCAAGCAGTCAATTAACCAGCTAGTGGAGAAGGAGATTCGAAGAGCATCTCCATCCTTGGCAATGGAAACGTTCATCATGTGAGTGCTAGAGACGAGGATGAAGCATTCACAACCAAGTTTGGACAAATGTCCAGATGTATGATCCACCTCATCTCCCCCCCGGTTCCCCAATATTAATGAAGTCAATTGAATTCATGACTTCAAGCCAAGGCAATAATACCAAAGATCTGTGCTCCAGAACTGGGCATTCTTCTAGATGAGCTGTTCAAGTATAATTACAACAGGCATTTACCTGACAATGCAATGGATTGCCCAGGTATAAGAAAAAGGACTAATCTAACCAGATTAATGACTTCCCAATTAAGTCAGGTGCATGGTTCCTTGGCTTTCCAAGTCAACAATCAGCTCCTTGGTCTTGCTAATGCTGAGAGCAAGATTGCTTTTCTGACAAAGATAGCCACACCACCTAGTGTGTCGGCACAGTGGTGCAGCGACACAGTGCCACAGCAGTAGACCTGCTGCCTTACAGTGCCAGACACCTGGGTTCGATCCTGACCACGTGTAGTCTGTACAGAGTTTGTACATTCCCGCTATGACCAGGTGGGTTTTCTCCGGGTGCCCCAGTTACCTCCCACATTCTAAACTGCAGGTTTGTAGTTAATTGGCTTAAGTAAATTACCCCTAGCGTGTAGCATAGAACTAGTGTACAGGCGAATGTTGGTCAGTGCAGACTTGGTGGGCCAAAGGGCCTGTTTCCATGCTGTATCCCTAAACTAAACTAATAACTCAGTGGGTCAAGCAGCATCACTGGTGAAAATAGATGGGTGGCGTTTCGGGCTGGGACCTTCTTCAGACTGGCTACAGACTTCACACTGATTTGTTTTTCTGACACCACTCAACCAGAATAGTAAGATTCAACGAGAACTTACCAGTTCGAAGGTTGATCTTTATTTCATGAGGAGTTGCGGTGAGGGATTTCGTGAAGAGCCCGCCGGCGCGCATGCGCGACATTCTTCAAAGTAGCGGTGTGGAATCACAGAAACCAACAACAGAAATGACTTGGCATAGTAAGATTGAAGAGACTCTAATTACCAGCTGATTATGATCGAGGGTTGGGAGCGGAGGGCACGAAATCCCTCACCGCAACTCCTCATGAAATAAAGATCAACCTTCGAACTGGTAAGTTCTCGTTCAATCTTACTATTTCATTTCGGAGTCACGTGAGTGACTTCGTGAAGACTTCAAAGCTTCTGTGATTACACGCCCTGGACCACGTCCAAGCTGACACACCACTAGCAAGGATGGATGGGAGTAAACAATTTGCTCAAACAGGTTATACTGAAAGACAAAAAGAATATTTATTAATAACAAAGCAAAAACCCCTTATTCGGGGACATCCCCACGTTCTTGACCTGCGTTCAGCACGGCCTCCGCGAACTGTAGGAGAGCAGCAACAGGCTTATTGTAGAATCGCTGGAACACAGCTTCATTCGCCCATCCTGCTGTGGCGAGAATATGGTCCATGGGCACCTCCATGACCCTCGCCGCCGATGTCGATGCAGCCCTGGTGGAATGGGACTTGAACACATTAGTGTCGATACCTGACTTACCCAAGACGATCCGGAGCCACCTGGATATCGTCTGGACTGTCACTCGATGGTGAGGTCTCTTGTGAGTAACAAGCAGGTATTTCTCCATTCCTCTGATGCGTCTCGTCACCTCGACATAGTGACGGATATGGGCGGCTAAACATAGCCTAGCATCTGCGGGGTATGCCGGGAACTTCAGCTGCAGCCCTGTGCACCCAGGTCTGTGCTGCTTTAGTAGCTCATCAATAAAGAAGACTACTTCTCCAGGGGTAGAGATCATCCTGTCGATACGGAGTTTATGTAGCGTCTCTGTGCTGAAGTCAGCACTAGTAACATCACCAGTTTCACGGTGAGTTTGTCCAGCTGTAGCCCTTGTATGGGTGACCACGCCCTGAGCAGGGTTAGTACATCCCTGACATCCCAGGTGATATTATAGCGTGGTGTAGGCGGATTCATATTGAATATACCCCGCATGAGTCTGGACACTAGCCTGTTGGATCCTACCTCAATCCTGAGGTAGAATGACAGCGCGCTTCTGGCGCTGTTGATGGCACTTAGCTTAAGTGTTCATCATGGTGCAACCCCGCGAGGAATTCCAATACGTCGGCTATGGATGCATCGTCATATGTGATGCGAGAGCGGCTGCAGTAGGCTTCCCATTTTCTGATGTGGGAAAGGTATCTTCGCCTGGTCGACTCTCGGCACGACGCCCCAATGGTATCCATAGTTCGAGTTGAAAGGCCATACTGCAGCAATGGCCTGGTTAGAACCTGCAAGCCAATAAATTTAAGTAGCTATGGCAGGGATGTGGCTCCCCTGACACAGGGTGAGTAACCAATTGTGGGAAACCCTCTAAGAGGACCCAAGGCTGACTGATCATATCAAAGACCACCGGATACCATGGCTGCGTGGGCCAGTCGGGTATAATAAGAATGCCCTTAGCAGCATCCATCTGGATTTTTCGCAATACCCGACTGATGAGGCAAAACGGGGGGAATGCATAGAAAAACCACTTCCCCCAGTCGAGCGAGAATGCATCCATCGCCATTGCCCCAGGATCTGGTTCCCACGAAATGTATGTTGGTACCTGATGGTTCAACCGCGACGCAAAGAGGTCGATATCCGGTTTACCAAATTTGGCTGTAATTTTGGCAAAAATTTGAGGATGCAACATCCATTCGATATTGTCATTAAACTTGCGTGACCTGGTGTCCACCACAGTATTGAGCTCACCTGGTAAATAGGTAGCTGAAATCCAAATATTCCTGTCAATACACCAGAGCCAAATTGTGTTAGCCAATTCATCACATGAAATTGACCTGGTACCGCCCATATGGTTTAAATATGCCACCGCCGTGGTATTGTCTATTTGGATACGGACATGAGCACCAATAAGATTGGAACAATAAGCACGAAGTCCGTGAAATGCTGCAAGCATCTCCAAATAGTTTATCCCTTGTGACAACAACATAGTAGATTCAAGGGTGTCCCATCTGCCCCCGCAACTAGAACAGTTGTCCGTAGCTCCCCAGCCATAGGAGCTTGCATCGGTTTGCAAGTATACCATCGGATTGGGCACAACAATGGGTTTGAATGAGCTACTAATATGGCGCACCCACCATTGTAACTCAATCTTAGCTTTAGAAGGCAGCCGCATTGGTCTGTCAAAATGACCGGCGTTCCGCTTTAACGCGGAGATCTTGGCTCTTTGCAAATTTTGATAATGCAAAGGCCCTTATTGGGCTGCTGGAAACAATGCTACGATTTTGCCAATCACCTTAGCTGTTTGTCTAATTGATGGTATACTGGCGCAGGCTAAATCATGACACGCTTGGGTGACATCCCCAACCTTGTTAGTCGGTATGGTGGCCCTCATGCGATTGGAATCCACTGTAAACCCCAGATAATCCATAACCTGGGAAGGGCAGAACTTCGACTTGTCTGGATGGACAATAAACCCCAGCCGCTGAAAAATTGCGACAGTGGCTGAAACTGCCCGTTCAGCCGACTCCAGGGTATTGCCAACAATCAGGATATCATCCAAATAGGCCATCACGATATGATGCTGCTTCCGTAACTGGGCCATGATGGGTTTTAGTAATTTAGTAAATAATCTAGGGGCTGTAGTAAGCCCATTTGGCAAAGCCCTGTATTGCCAGAGCTGACCCATCCAGACAAATTTTAAGAACCTCCTGTGATGTTTCCGAATGGATACAGAATAGTACGCATCTTTTAAATCAATGCATGCCATAAAGCAGTCATGCGAAATCAACGACTTGGCTGTCTCAAAAGTGTCCATTTTGAAATGGGTGTATGTTACAAAAGTATTCAAATGGGTCAGATCAATAATCACTCGACAGCCTCCATCCTTTTTAGGCCTGGTAAATATATTGGAGACAAATTCAATTGGCTCGTGCATAGCTTTTTCTAACACGCCTTTTTGTTCCAACCTTAAGATCTCAGCATAGCGTGCTGCCTGTTCAACGGCAGACAGCATAAACGTCCGATTAGGCATATGCTGGGATGGAGGAATGTCCCCGTTAATAAACTCAATCTGATGACCCCGAATACTCTGCAAAACAAACTCATCGGAAGTGATAGTTCCCCATGCCCCCAAAAAGAAACGGAGACGTCCACCAACATGTGAAGTTAAATGTACAGATAAATGAAAACCAGACCGCCTCACCTCCGTGGTTACCGGTGGTCCTTGACATGTTTGGGTGGTCGTGGAGGTGCTGGGTTGGGCTGATACTGTGGTGTCCTCATCTTCCACTGGGGCCGCTGCGGGCCTTGCCCTAAAAAAGCCCGCTGCTGCTGGGGCTGTTGATAGCGAGGCGGAGCTGAAGGATAGGTCCTTGTCGATGTGGCGACAGGGCCTCGTGGCCGAACAAATGGAGCTTTCGGGGCCGACGGTCTGGGGGCGATCTGCGACCGCATGAGTCCAACCGTCTTGGCATGCTCATCGAGCTCTTTGACCCTCTTCGGGAGGTCTTCTCCGAAGAGCTGTCAGGGCGGCAGCGGAGGCGGCGCTTTGCACAATCCAGCAAACTTTGGGTTTAGCGTCGGGCGGATGCTGCTTTTTCTAAAAGCATTAATTTCATGTTGTGTGGCACATAACAGTGCCAGCGCATCCTCCTGCTCCAGATTTAGGTCTTCCCCGTCTACCGACCGCACAAACGCGGTAATACCGGCCGTGAGGAGCTTCAGGATCCGTTGAAGTTTCAACTCCTGGGTTCGGATAGCCGTGCCGATGTTGCCCCATATTGGCGTATTGACCACAGGCACATTGAGGGAGTTGCAGTTGGACGGGGCCTTATGCCGAATGATGGCCTGAGAGAGGACTTCCTCCTGGTGCTGGTGGTTGGTGAGGAAGTCCACGGTGGCAGGCAGTTTGGGATTAACAGGAAGCCCAGTTGTGTGTGGAGCAGCGAATTTCGCCGCCACATCCAGGAGTTCTTCCGGCGGTATTTCCGAAGGAGCCAGTGTAGGGTCGACAAATTCTTCCTCTTCTGGCTGTTCCAGGCTGGCTATGGAGACCGGTGATTCTGCCCTGTGCCTGACGATGCTGGATGCTTGCTGCTGTTGGTTGTGTAGCAGGAGCTCCAGTAGCCGCTCCATGCGGTCAATACGCCCTTCACCCTGAACACTCGGGCGGTCGGAGTCCTCAGGCTCGGAAACACTGCCGAGGCTCCTCTCATCGGCCCGCACCTCGTCGAGGTGAACCCGGTGCCGGTATTTGTCGCTGCCAGCCGCCGCAGCGAAGCTGAGCGATTCCCGCGTGGGAGGTGTGTTCAACCGCCTCCTTTTGGCGGGAGCTGAGGCCGCTGCCACTGAGGGCAAATGCGGCGGGGAGTCGGCACCAGACTTAGCATGGAGACCCGACGCCCGCGCGGGCTTGCCGGCTGCCCATGTCGTGGACCTTGCCGACGCATGGTCTCGTCCTCCCATCCATGGGGGACTCGGCGACCGTGGCGGGACCCTACCCAAATGACCCGTCCTGGCGTCGGAGGTTGGGGGGTCGACACTGGACCTCACAGTGGACCTGGGTCCCGCCGTTGAACCAGTCCGCAACTCAGCGGCAGGTAATGCCTTAGCCCCAGAAGGGTTAGGCTTGCGGGCTCCTCCCCTCCCCCTACTCGGAGGGCTGAGGGAGAAGGGCCGTGCAGCTGCACGCGACCCCTTGCCCGAGGCCGTCAACGGGCCCGTTGACAACCTGCATACTGAAGCAGGGTCCACCTGCTCTGGCGGCACACCGCAGTCCTGCTCCTCGAACTCCTCCCCGGAGCTGCGGTGTGTCAGCGGGTCCGGTCCTGCAGTAACAGGGCTGCCCGGTTTCCCCGCCTTCCTCCTGGCCTGTTTCACAAGTGTAGCCGATGATGAGGCTTCCGGGACAGATGGCCGGCGACTCCGAACGGACGTCTTTCGGCCCTTCGTACTCCCGTCCATGTCCTTGCTGAAAGAGAAACACAAACAGCAAGGACCAACCAACTTAAGGTTAGTACAACTTACCTTAGTGGTCCCTTATGAAGGGCTGGCGGGGAGCGCACCCCACCGCCAGCCGTCGGCAGCAATGCGTTGCGACGATATGTCGCGCATGCGTGCCGGCGGGCTCTTCACGAAGTCACTCACGTGACTCCGAAATGAAATATTAGTCTTCCTTCTATACTTTGTATCTTTGTTACCCATTATTCATCCAACAATGGCTGTATAGTCGGTGAATTTAAAGATGACATTGATGCTGAGCCTGGCTACACAGACATGGGTATAGAGAGAGCAGAGCAGACCACTGAACGCACAGCCTTGCGGGGTCCCTGTGCTGATGGTCAGCAAGGAGGAGATGATGTTGCCAATTTGTACTGATTAAGGTTGCCAATAAAGGACTCAAGAAACCAGATGCATAGAGAGGAACAAAGACCTAGTTGTCCAAGTTTGATGATGGGTTTGAAAGGGGTGGTGGTGTTAAATGCTGGGCTATAGCTGATGATTAACACACTGATTCCCCTTATAGAAAACATACACACATATCACTACCTACAATACAAAATTAAATTAATACACCCAGATACTCTCTGCTAAAATACTCTTCACAAAGAGACACATTTAATAGTTCCAAATTATTCACTCCAATCGCTGACAATTCCAGTGAATTGCTTCACTGGACAGCCTGCGTTTACAATTGATCTTATATCTTGTTTTGTAATTGTTCTCCTAATATTAAGGTCTCCAATACTATGCATAACTGTAAACAAAGTGTATTGTTCACTGCTACTGACAACTATTTCGTTATTTTTTATTTTTTCTGATCAAAGGTTTTTGGCCTGAAATATTGACTGTTTCTGTCCTGGGCCTCCTCCATGGCCAGAGTGAGCACCACTGGAAATTGGAGGAGAAGCAGCTCATATTCCACTTGGGAAGTTTGCACCCTGGCGGCATAAACATTGACTTCTCCAATTTCCGGTAGCAGTCTCCTCCCCTTCTCTGCTCTCCCTCAAAATTGGGCACCTCCACTTCCTTTCTCCTTTCCTCTCCCTGCCCCCCCACCCTACATCAGTCTGAAGAAGGGTTTCGGCCCAAAACGTTGCCTATTTCCTTCACTCCATAGATGCTGCTGCACCCGCTGAGTTTCTCCAGCACTTTTGTCTACCTTCTCTTTCTCTGTAGACGCTGCCTGACCAGTTGGGTGTGTTCTTATTTTAGCATTTTGTGTTCTTATTCTGCTGATTTTTTATTTTTATACTGATGTAATCGTCATCTCTGCCTTTTTATTCCCCAATTAATTAGAAGATGATCCTGAAAATACAATTTGGAACATATGCAATTATCAGATGATAGATTCAGGTCCCACAGTACAGGTAACAGCTTACAGGTGAACCGCATTTTACATGTTCTTAATTGTAACAGTAACTATAATGTTTCAAACTCCCTGGATGGGGTTTAATTTGAACAGTTAGATGGATTCTGCAACCTTTGAGCGGGGATATCAAAGGTTTAACCAGTCAGACACAGACTATCATATTACATATCCCATTGAAAACTTTTCAAATTTGACACTCCAAGCCTCTTACCTTTTGTTAGAAATATGTCAGAAATACAAGACTGTGTCTGTATACTGTGCCCAATAAAACCTCTGTAAAATAATTCATAATACACAACCAAATTTGATCCTTTATGCTTGTCGCCAAAAATGTTTGCATGGAAAAGTTCCCATCTGTTTAAATCCTTCAACCAAGCCACCATTAATTGAATACAGATCCAAATCAGGATGCAGTAATGTTTTATTACAGAGGTCCTATTCATTAAGGTCATTTTGAAATATGCCCTCAGCCATTATTGCAACCTCAGTACAACGGTTTAAAATAAAGTTCCACAGCTTGATAATATTATAAAGTATTCAAGCAAAATATTGCCATTCACTTCGGTAGGAGCATATCAGATTAGCATGTTAAGTTTTCAATGCGCCACCAAACAGATGTGGAAATGCTCAAGAAAATGCAATAAAAGTTCACCAAGATGTTATCAGAAGTGACGGATGCAACAATCAGACTAGACAAAGGCTCCATGGATGTGACAGAGGGCTTTAGAGTTAATAGTTAGAACAAAGGGATGAGAACAAAACATCTCTCCCCTTACCCTCTTCTTCTTCTTTTGTGTGGCGTGCATAGCCTAACGTTGTTGGACAACTTGTTCTATTTGATCTTCCGTTTGTGCACGTCGAGTTGATTGCATTAGTCGAAACAGGGTGGACCACGTGAAGGTTGCAATCTTCCACCCCACCCCTTACTCGAGAACAGAGGGATAATGGCAAGCAGCTGGTAACAAATGAAATAAATAATTTAGAAAAAATTTCTGTTTGACCCATTGAGTTCTTTCAGCATTCTATGTTTTGTTCCAGATTCCAACAGTCTCTTTTGTCTTCTATTCCAATATCCATAGTTTTCTTTGATACACTTTGATATAGCGCTGATTTATTGATTTAAGGATAGGCTAAGAAATGGGAATGAAGGGGATACAGAACAGAATGGAAAGAAGTATGCAGAATAAAAAGAAGTCGGTCTTATATATAAACATCTGCATGGAGCAGTTTGAACAAAAAGTTTATTTTTATGTTTGTTTTTCATTTAATTTTGTCGATTCCTCATTTACAAAATGATATGGAAACAACTTGGAAAATAGCATTTCACGGGGATCTCATAAGTAAGAGAAAGGGAGCAAGGGAACAGGGACCTTGGTGAGTCAGATGAGTGTGTAGGTTCTAGGATATTGAAGCAAGGCAACATTATGGGTGGAGAAAATATTACCAGAGTTATACTTGAATGAGCATTGTGCATCCCTTCTGAATCTGCCCTGGTGCTCGTACGCAGTGTTCCTCAGAATAAAGAGATACCTATTGAAACCAGAAAAAAGGAGGCATCTCTGGAGAAAATAGATAGGTGACATTTTGGGCCAGCACCCTTCTTCAGAATGATTTTAATGGGGGTGGGGGGGGGGGTGGTGAGGCGAGAGACTGGAATTGGAAAAACGTGGATAAATTGTGACCGACAACAAATGATCTCAGGCAAGGAAGTTCTCTGATAGGTAATTGCTGGCAAGAGACATTGTAGCAAACTATGGAACTGGTTAATCTTTGTAAAATAATTCATAATACACAACCAAATTTGATCCTTTATGTTTATTGCCAAAAATCTTTGCGTAAAAAGTTCCCATCAGTTTTACACATTTCAACAAGTCACCAAACATACTTGGCTACTATTATGGTTATGATGATGATGATGATGATTAATTGAATACAGATCTTGACCTTTAGTGGAGGGAAGGGGGAAATTGGGGGGAGGGGCAGGAGAGGAGGGAGGTGCTTGTAGAAGTTATCTGAAATTGGAGAATTCAACATTCATATCGTTGGGTTGTAAGCTACCCAATCAAAATATGTGCTGTTCCTCCTATTGGCGTGTGGCCTCACACTGGCAATGGAAGAGGCCCAGGTCATTAGTGATAAGGAAGGAAGGTTGTGATGCTTTAACATTCTTTACCCCAGGAAGCCGTGTAGTTTACAGCCTTGAACATATTCAAAGTTAAATTTGATTTTTAACCTGTTATGGAATTAAGGTTCTTCCCTTCTGTTATCAGGTTTCTGAACGGTCCTTCCATAAGTTAGGCTACTGCTTGAATCACCTGTCTCCATTGCAGACATTGGACTCTGTCCATGCAACTGGTGCGTTAAAATGCTGAGAACTATATTCTGACCTCTGTATCTTCCCATTTGCTCTATGTGTTTAGCTTGATTGGATTTATGTGCAGTATTTTCTGATTTGTTTGGACAGCATGCAAAACAAAGCTTTTTACTGTTCCTCAGTACACATGACAATAATAAACCTGAACCTAAGGGAAAAGGGGAAAAGGCAGGAAAGCAAGTTCGGGGGGGAGTTGGTTCACTGTTATCTCATTGAATGGCAGATCAGGCTCAAGTGACTGCATGGCCTAATAGCAGGAATGGCATTACGAGGCCCAGAGGGTCATCTGGAGGGCAAGTTGTAGATTTGCTCCAACACCCCCAAAAACATGCAAGTTTCTGTTGCCTTTGATGGCTTTGCCTGTGCTGCAATATAAACTGATTACTATTCATCAGACAGTCCAGAGAAGTGGAGCAGATTGAGAGGCCAACAGAAAGGCCAGTGTTGGAGAAATGGACAGTGAGACAGTGTCTGTGATGTGGAACATGGGCACTCTGACATGTCTACCAATGCTCCTCACCTTTCGTTGTTCCGCCCAGTAGCTGTTCCTGCTGCCTACCCCATCAAAGACAACACTCGAGTCCTTTGCAGCAGAGGTCACGGAATGCTCACCACTGGGAGCTGACACTTGGGTTAGTTTCACTCTCTTTGCATTAGTACTGGTTTATTCTTGCCAGTGTTACAGCTAAGAGAAGTGCTGATAAACAAAAGATGCAAAATATCGCAATCATCCATTAATCCTTCAGAGGACTGGGAAGAACTTTGTTGTCTGATGTGGTATTGTAATAGCCCTGGAACTCCCCTCAGCCAAGTAGATGGCCTGACCAACTATTCCTGGAATAGCAATTTGCTTTTAGTTCCCAGTTTGATTCTAATGGTAGGTCAGGCCATGAGATCCCAGACGGTGTTGGGATCCTGATTTGTTACTACCGATTCAGGAGTTCTCAGAGCCATTTGGCCCAAACAGACTTATTGCAGTTACGTGTTTTTCCAGTTTATTCCACATCATAAAAAGTATGTTGGAATGTCAGAAGCCAGCCAACAAACTGTACATGGCAGTAAGTAAGACTTTACTTTGAATTAAATTTGTTGTGAGATGCATATCAACGGAAACTCGAGTTAGAACTTTTCCGCTCTTTGAAGAAGTGCTTGGCATTCACTGTCACCTGCCTGAGAGGGCTGACGGACCTAGATTTTATATTTCATTTGAAAAGCAAAGTAAACTTTTCATAGGAACAGAACAAAAGAGTCATTAGATATATATATGAATAATTAATGCAAAGACAAAGTCGTACTCCATGAGACTTATTTCCCGTCCCTTCATGTATTTGTCAGTTCATTCCCTCATTACCTACAAAGAGTAATATCCAAAGTAAAAATGGGATATGATTAGGGATTGGGGGATTAGCAAATCAGTCTTTCAGAAAGTCATAAAAGGGGGCAGTCATCCTAGCCGCCCGTTCAGAGGTGACACATCTGCGTACGTTCAAATACACATCTGGGGCTTATTTGATGGTTTTCCTCTGAATATAGTTTGGATTCTGACTATTACTCTCCATCTTTATCTCCCAACATCTCCCCTCTCCCTCTCCCTCTCCCTCTCCCTCTCCCTCTCCCCCTTCCCCTCCCCCTCCCCCTTCCCCTCCCCCTCCCCCTTCCCCTCCCCCTCCCCTCCCTCTCTCTCTCTCTCTCTCTCTCTCCCTCTCCCTCTCCCTCTCCCTCTCCCTCTCCCTCTCCCTCTCCCTCTCCCTCTCCCTCTCCCTCTCCCTCTCCCTCTGCATTTATTTCACTGACTCACTGGTTCTTTCCGCGTGGCCATGCATCTTTTTCAATGAAATACATAATGTCAGATTCCAGAATCTGCAGCCTTTTGTGTCCCCAACGTCAGAAGTTTATACACAGAAATAAACTCTTATGTAATTTCACATCTTCACCTCT
The DNA here is from genome assembly GCA_963514005.1 of Raja brachyura. The sequence goes on from OY740794.1 coordinate 32,034,853, forward strand.
AACTGCAGGTTCTCTTGCAGGTGTCCTGACTTTGCCAGTTTTTTATCATTATCACTTGGGCTAAATCCTGGATTTATCTTCCCAACATAGGCAAAATAGGACGGTACAGTGATGTAACTCGCAGAGCTGCTGGCTCACAGAACCAGAAACCTAGGTCGATCCTGAGCCCAGATGTTGTGTGTGGAGTTTGTTTGATCTCCCAGTGACCGCATGGGTTACCTCTGTAGGTTAATTGAGCACTGCAAACTGCCACTAGTGTGCAGGGAGTGGATGCTGGAGTGGGATAACGGAGACCTAATATGAACGGGTGATTGATGGTCAACGTAGACTCAGTGGTTCCATGTGCTTTTCAAACTAAATGAAATAGTACCTTGAGAGCATCTTTACCAGAAGGACTGCAATAACTCAAGGGCAGCTCATCCCCACCTTCTCAAGAGCAATTAGAGTTGGCCAATATACATTAGCTTTGCGATTGATTCCGAGAACCTGAAATTTTTAATTTAAAAAAAAATCCAAATGGGAAAACCATGTTCCCATTGTACTTCGTTGAATGCCACTTAGTAATGTACCATTAATTTCATTCCTCACTTTAACGGCCATTAATTCTGAAATTTAAACAGAAAATAACTATTAGCCAGATGTCTGTTTCAAAGCTTTTGCACAGGACATGCACATCCCCAATCTCAGAAATGAAATAAATCGTCTTGAAAGTATCAGTGAAGAAAGAAACAGAGTAAATAGTAGAAGTCACTTTCTGAACTTCCCTTCCCATCTGAGAGGGTGGTGCTATTTATCAGCATTCTATTCCATGCCTCCAGTAGCATACACAGTTGGGTGTCATCAGGGGCACATCCTAGTCACCTGGACATGGGTTTGTTGCAGGTCTCTGCAATATTGTGTGTACAAATGAGATAGAATATAGACAGTGACTTCTTCAGACAGACAACATAATCCACATCAAAAATGGCCATTGCAAGAATAGTGGAAAATACATGTCTCCCAAATGAAACTAACAAACAAGAACAAGATAATGAGTGAATATTTGTTTTAGTTAGGTTAGTCGATGGATAAATATTGATTGGGTCACTCATGGAAAATCATCTGTTCTTGCTAGGAACTATCCCTTGTTCCAGACAGTTCAACTTCTCAATCAAAAGTCAATGACTTGAAGCATACCCTCTGGACAACAGTGAAGTACTAGTCCATATAATGTAATCAAATCACCAGGGGAACCTAAAGGAAAAGGAGAAAAGGCAGGAAAGCAAGCTCGAGGGGAGTTGGTTCACTGTTATCTCATTGAATGGCAGATCAGGCTCAAGTGACTGCATAGCCTAATAGCAGGAATGGCATTACACGCCCCAGAGGGTCATCTGGAGTTTCTGTTGCCTTTGATGGCTTTGCCTGTGCTGCAATATAAATTAATTATTATTCATCAGACAGTCGAGAGAAGTGGAGTAGATTGAGAGGCCAACAGAAAGGCCAGTGTTGGAGAAATGGACAGAAATGCAACAGAAACAGAAATGCAACGAACTCACAAGCTCCCCGTGCACCAATTAAGTTAATGAGCAGCCTCATTACATGATGTCCTTAATGCAGCAAAACATTCCAAGGAGTTTCAAATATTCTCAGTGGCAAGACCCATGCCATTTAGAACCATTAAACGGTTCGATAGTCCAATAAACTTAACAGTTTCACTGATATCTATCAGTTAGGGAACCAGCCTCAATCAGTCAGCCTGATTGTATGTTAATGCCCTCAAAGCAAATAGGTTATGGAACAGTTACCCAGAACAATTTTTTGTAAAGAACATGTCAGCTCAACATATTAATTTTAAAAGTTATTAAATTCTTAAAAATCATAGAGTGATGCAGCACAAAGCAACCCCTTTGCCCATAGAGTCCATGCCAACCAGCAAGCACTCATTTCCACAAATTGAACATTAATTCTTATTTTCATTCTTGCCAATTGTCCTATATTTTATCATCCACCTACTCACTAGAAACCTTTTACAGCAGCCACTTAACCTACCAACCTGCACATCTTTGAGATGTTGGAAGAAACCGAAGCACTAAGGAGGAAACCAACATGGTCACAGGGAGAGCATGCAAATTCCACGACAACGGCACCCACTGTTTTCACATGAAAATTTAGATAATTAACGCTAATCAGTTCAAAATAGGAGTAAACATTAAACACAGTTTAACATGCACTTTCACAGAGTTATAGAATTATTCAAATTTAAACATACCCTTTGGCTCAATCCATCCATGCCGCCTTAATGTCCCATCTAATCTTGTGCCATTTGGCCCATATACTATTTTGATTTGTCCTGCCAAGATGTAGCACCTCACACTTATCAGCATTAAACTCCATCTGCCATCTTTCAGCCCACTCTTCCAAATGGCCCAAATCTCTCTGTAGACTTTGAAAATCTACTTCATTATCCACATACCACCTATCTTAGTATCATCTGCATACTTACTTATCCAATTTTCCACCCCATCATCTAGATCATTGATGTACATGACAAACAACAGTGGACCCAACACAGATCCCTGAGGCACCCCACTGGCCACCGGCTTCCAACCTGACAAACAGCCATCCACCATTACTCTCTGGCATCTCCCATTCAGCCACTGTTGAATCCATCTTGCTACTCCGCCATTAACACCCAAAGATTGAACCTTCTTAACCAACCTTCCATGGGGAACCTTGTCAAAGGCCTTACTGAAATCCATATAGACAACATCCACTGCTTTACCCTCATCAATTTCCCTAGTAACCTCTTCAAAAAATTCAAGAAGGTTTGTCAAACATGACCTTCCAGGCACAAATCCATGTTGACTGTTCTTGATCAGACCCTGTTTATCCAGATGCTTATATACATTATCTCTAAGTATCCTTTCCATTAATTTGCCCACCACTGACGTCAAACTAACAGGTCTATAATTGCTAGGTTTATTCTTTGAACCCTTTTTAAACAATGGAACAACATGCGCAGTACGCCAATCCTCCGGCACTATTCCCGTTTCTAATGACATTTGAAATATTTCTTTCATAGCCCCTGCTATTTCTACACTAACTTCCCTCAATGTCCTAGGACCAGACAGAGGTCATTTGCATGACCCTTGTTCAATGAGGAATGGAGAAGGACTGTTGGGAACTGCACCCGACACCCCTAAAAATATTGAGGAGCCAACCTAGTGAGACAACAGTACAGGAATACACATGTGCTAAACAGCCAAAACAGCATGCAATAGACAGTGAAGCAATCTCACCACCATAATGATCAGATGGAAACTCTGTATTCCTAACACATCTAGTCACAAATGTTTGTGGACAATTAAATTGTGCACAGGAATGAGAGGGTCTGAGAACATTCTCATCCACAGTAATGGTGCCTAGCATGTGAGAGCTGAAGCCAAGGCTGAAGGATTTGCAAACGTGTTCAGTCAAAGGTGCAAAGAGGGCCATTTTGATTCACTCTGCGATATCAAGAAATGGCTGAGAGAGCACTCGACATAACAAAGGTTACGGGACCATACAACATCCCAGTTGTTGTATTGAAACCCTGCACTCCAGTTGTAGCTCCAGCCAAGATGTTCCAGCACAATTACAACACTGGCATCTGCCCAACAAGGTGGAGTATCGGAGCTGGGCTACTGTTCACAAGAGGCAGGACGGAGCCAGTCTAACTAATTACAGCCCAATCGCTCTACACTCGGTTATCATCTAAGTGATGGAAGCTGTTATTGATAATGCTGTCAAGGCAGACTTACTAATCAATAACCTGCTCACTGATGCCCAATCTAAGTTTCCTCAGGATCTCACATCTCTTCACAGCTTGGATCCAAACATGGATTGCAGAGGCGAGGTGAGGGGGTTTTGATCACAACCAACCCAGGGAGTGCAATGGGTTTGTTTCAATTAATTGGTGAGCAGGTAGCAAATCCAAAGCTGTCCCCATGCAACAACTGGCCTATAAATTAGAAAGAGCAATTTGATCATTTTTACTGATTATTGTTAAGCATCTGTACGTATGAACTTTCATCAGAGCCATGTGCAGCTTATAGTGTGATGCTGAATGTAATATGCCTACTATGTAGCAATGTAACATTTCAACAGGCATACAGCCAGACAGCGTAAAGTCTCAATGGTTAAATAGTTTCAGTGTGTTGCCTGGCAGATGAATCACCATAGTTTTGGATATAAACATACTTTGCTCATTTGCAAACACGTTTAGCTGTGAGATTGTACAGGCCGGTGAAATGCTGAGGGTCAGACATGACTCGGATATGGGAAAGTGTGTGAGGAGAGTGAGTAGAAATGCACCAAATTCCAAGTGAGGCCAGAGTCTGGGAATACTGAAGGGTGAACGTTTTCTCTGCTGATATTTTCCAGTTTAATTTTAGTTTTATACACCATAAAAGGGAATTATAGTTGTCAGATTTCAAAGGAGTCATGCTGCTTGCCAACATTCATTCCACTCCACAGTCCAGCTCAAAATCTAGACAGGAATTCAATCAGCATTCTTGCAATGTAGATGCACTTTTCATCACCAGAAAATATTCTACTCTCTGGGGAAGGATGTCCTGTGATGTCACTTTCCTCTCATTCCCCCAATGAGTGGTAACATCAACATTTGTATCCAAACTTATTACTATTGTAGACCACCAATTGTAAAATCAATTAACTGTTTAAGGAAATGCTATTTTGAATCTGAGAAACCGATAGAAAGGGCAACTCCCATAGTCCATTAAATGTGTTTCGGCCCGAAACGTTGCCTATTTTCTTTGCTCCATAGATGCTGCCACACCTGCTGAGTTTCTCCAGCATTTTTGTCTACCTATGACTATGGTCAACATGTTTTAGAAAGACGATATTGACAGCATTAGATAGGTAGCATCAAAATTTGGTCCCAAACAATGAGAGATCAGAAGAAAAAGGCCAAAGGGACATAGTGGGCTCCAAACAAAGAAAATATTTAGAGAAGAATAGCCTCAGAAAACGATCTTGATTTTAAATTGTGGCGTAGCAAAGAGTGAAAGTTGGAAGTGTGAGTTTATGCTTGAATGAAAGAGAACCTTATTCAGGTTACCAAATTATAATCAATGTACCACTGAAAAATAGAACGCAGACCAGTACAGTTCAGGAACAGGCCCATTTTGCCAACCACAGCTAATTTAACATTGTATCTGAAGGGCCTCGACCCGAAAGGTCACCCCTTCCTTCTAACCAGAGATGCTGCCTGAGTTACTCCAGCATTTTGTGTCAATGTTAATTTAAGCTACGCTGCCTGTACATGGTCTATATCCTATACCCTCCATGCCCTACATGTTCACATGATGATCTAAATGCTTTTTAAATGCCACTATCATATCTGTTCCACCACTTCCTCTGGCAGCATATTCTTGGCATGTAACAATGTATCCAGCATATCTCTGCCTGTCATAATTTCATATACTTTAATCAGATCTTCCCTCAACCTCTGACTATGCAGCGAAAACAATCCAAGTTTGACCAGCCTTTCCTTATTGCTAATACACTCCAATCCAGGCAGCAGTGTAGTAAATCTCTTCTCTACTGTCTCCAAAGCCTTTACATCCTTCCTGTAATGAGGCAACCAAAAATGCACACAATACTCAAATATTGCACATAGTACACAATATAACCAAAGTTATATAAAGCTGCAACATGACTTCCTGACATTTATACCCAATTCCCAACCGATGAAGGCAATTGGGTATATCTATGTCCTCTTAACCACCTTATATTTTGGAGTTGCAACTTTCAGTGAGCTGTGGATTGCACCCAAAGATCCCTCTCGACATCATTGCTCCTAAAGGTTTTACTTACATTTAACTTCACAAAGTGCAACAGCGCATACTCGTCCTTACAAACGCCATCTGCTGTTTCTCTGCCCATATTGCAAACTGATAGGGTTTTTTTAATATTCCTGACTGGGACTGCCATAGTGCCAAGGGCTTCAATGGGGTGGAGTTTGACAAGTGTGTTCAGGAAAGTTTCATCTGGCAATATGTTGTCAGGACTCGAGGGTCTGAACTAGAGGGACAGGTTGAGCAGGATGGGACTCTATTCTCTAGAGCGCAGGAGGATGAGGGGTGATCTTATAGAAGTGTACAAAATCATGAGCGGAATAGATGGACACCTATGAGAGTGTGGAAATCAAGAATCAGAGGACATAGGTTTAAGGTAAAGGGGGAAAGATTTTATCGGAATCTGAGAGGTAACTTTTTCATGCAAAGGGTGGTGGGTGTATGGAATGAGCTACTGGAGGAGGTAGTTGAGGCAGGGACTATTGCAATGTTTAAGAAGCAATTAGACAAGTACATAAATACACAAAAACAATTCTGGAGTATGGTGTACAATTTTGGTCGCCTAATTATAGGAAGGATGTCAACAAAATAGGGAGAGTACAGAGGAGATTTACTAGAATGTTGCCTGGGTTCCAGCAACTAAGTTACAGACAAAGGTTGAACAATTTAGGTCTTTATTCTTTGGAGCGCAGAAGGTTAAGGGGGGACTTGATTGAGGTCTTTAAAATGATGAAAGGGATAGACAGAGTTGACGTGGATAAGCTTTTCCCACTGAGGGTAGGAAAGATTCAAACAAGAGGGCATGACATGAGAATTAAGGGGCAGAAGTTTAGGGGTAACATGAGGGGGAACTTCTTTACTAGAAAGTGGATAGGTATATGGACGGGAAGGGAATGGAGGGGTATGGTCTGAGTGCAGGTAGATGGGACTAGGGGAAAATAAATGGTCGGCACGGACTGGAAGGGCCGAGAAGGCCTGTTTCCATGCTGTAATTGTTATATGGTTATATGGTTATAAATAGGACAGGTTTAGAGGGAGATGGGCCAAACGCAGGCAATTGGGACCAGTGTAGATGGGAAATGTTGGTCGGTGTAAGCAAGTTAGGCCAAAGGGCGTGTTTCCACACTCTATCACAATTTATAGAGGCCCGTTAACCGCCAAACACATATGTCTTTGGAATGCGGGAAATCCGGAGGGAACCACGTAGCCACATAGAGAACATGCAACCTCCACATAAGCAGCACCTGTGATCAAACTCAAACTCAGGCTTCTGCTTCTGATTGGGTTTGTATTTAAATTCCACAGCTGCCAGTGTGGAGTTTGAACTCTACGTTGTAGCCAGGACCTCTGGATTACTCGTCCATTCATTTAACCTTTGCATCACCCGTAAACTATGTAGTTTCAGTATTTTCCATGTTTATTACAGATTTCCAGTAGTGAACACTGCCATCTTGTGTTAGTTTTAATGTGTTACCTTTAATGCAAAGCTTTAATGATCATCTTCGTGATTTCTAATAAATTTCTACTACCCCTCTATCTCGTTATAAGTTAAATGATTTTCATCGAGTGACATCCAAGTCTTCTGCCTGTAACGATCAAATACCTCATCTCTTCAGCCTCTCTTGCCAATTGCCAGCATGACACAATAAATCTTAGAATTCCTCCAGCGCTTTTATGCCCTTTAATTTAATATGGGGATGGAAACAAGGCAAGGTGAGTTTCCACCAGGTTCTTGAACATTTTAACATAACATTTATTCCATTTGCATTTCACTTTCCAAAATAGAAATTGTTTTCGTAGCATTTTCAATTGTGCTGTCGAAAAGCATCTTAAGAATTCAACATAATCATTAGCTTAATCCTTCCTCTATTCTTATTATGATCCCTTCTCTGAAAATATTCCTTGTTGTAGCATAGGGATATTGATGGGGGATCCTTAGTGGGATCATTATCTTGCAGCCCTACTCAGACTGAATGGGCTCTGTTGTGACCCCTGTAGTGGCTTCACTGTTGCCACTGCATCAATTTGAGGACTTACCAGGGGCACAGCTTATGAATGGATGGAGGGCAATGAGGGGTTCCAAACACTTCTGATATTTCTTTCATGCACATTTCAAGACACTGTTAGAGATTGCTACACTTTGAACATCCTTCGGGAAACATGTGGATAGCAGGCATTAATACAAATGAGAACCCGTTTCCAATATACATACTGCTCCGTGTACATACTGCTGGAGGAACTCAGCAGGCCAAACAGCATCTGTGGAGGCAAAATAAACAGACGACATTTTGGTCAGGATTTTTCTTCAGTATTGTTTTAAATTATGCAATCAAATATTGTGTTCTACAGAGCACAGACTATTGGAAATACTATTTTGGGAGTTACTGTGGATGGGAACAATTGTGCAATAATCTTAAAGTTGTTTTCTTATGAGCAATGTTTTTCTCAAAAGGATAAATGATATTGCGTATTGTTATTTTAAAATTTGGAAAATTTGTTTTTGATTTAATAACAATGCAGCATCTTATAAAATGCAAACAAGCAGCCAGGTTTTGGGTCACTCCTATCTCCCAGAATGTAAATATGTAATGTGCATGAAGTTCTGGTAAAATACACATAGGGTTCAAGCTTAGATCATTGACCGGGTTAAACAGCAACAATCCATTGGCAAAGGGATCACTAGAATGGATTGATACTTGTATTTGTAAAGAGGGCTGATTCTGGGAACTACACGTTTAGTAGGGTAGATCAGCATAGAGAGGCATTGGGAAAACAGACAGGAAGGGACCCAAGTTAGGACAAAAGACATTTGGTTCTCCACGCTTGAAAGGCCAGGCAGACTGAACTAAGGGCGAAGAAAAATGTGATGCTGTGAAGGAATAGAAGGTGAGAAGGAAAATGAATGGCTGAGCGCTTGCGTGGGATCAGCCATTGGTGTCCGACTTGTTGAGACTTGTCTGGTGCCCCTGCTCATGCAGTCACTGCCAGCCAACTCGAGTCAAACAGGCACCCATCGTGGAATGTCAGAAGGCAGTCACTTAAGCCTGGATGGGAATGACAAAAAGGATGCAGGCCCCATTTCAGCAGTGGAGCCAGCAGGTAACAAGGCATATTGTGGGGGGGGGGGGGGGGAGCGGGGGGGGGGGGGGGGGGTGGTGGGTGCTTGTGAAGGGGGCTAGTGTTATCAAAGTCCTTACAGTCACTCAATGTCAACCACCCCAAACCCTGAATCAAAGGGATCGACCAAGAGACTTGTGCTTATCACAGACATCCCCTAATTGTGGCTTATAACATAAACCATCACGTATGATCCTTAACCTGGAACAAACTAAGTTACCCAGCTAGTGCCCCTGCCCACACAGCCCAAACTATCAAGTCATCAAGTTTAATGTCATATGAACAAGAACAGTGAGGTACAGATGCAATGAAAATCTAGCTCACAGCTGCATGCAAGGATGCATATACTTAGACAACACATAAAAACAGAAATTAGAGGCATCGATAGTCATAGAGTTATACAATACGGAAACAAGCATTTAACCTAACTTGCCCATGCCGACCAACATGCCCCATCTACACCAGTCCCACCTGCCTGCGTTTGGCCCATATCTCTCTTAACCTATCCTATCCATTTCCTGTCTAAATGTTCGTTGATGATGGTACCTGCCTGAACTACCTATCCAGCAGCTCGTTCCATGTACCTACCACCCTTTGTGTCAAAAGGTTGCCTCTCAGGTTTCTATTAAATCTTTTCACCATCACCTTAAACCTATGTCCTCTGGTTCTCGGTTCCCCTACTCTAGGTAAAATACTCTGTGCATTTATCTTCTCTGCGCTGCTCATGATCTTATACTCCTCCATAAGATCGCCCCTCATCCTCCTGTGCTCCAAAGAATAAAGCCTTAGCCTGCTCAGGCCCTCAAGTCCTGGCAACATAGTCATGAATCTTCTCTGCATCCTCTCCAGCTTAACAACATATTTCCTATAACAGCGAGAGTAAACCTGAGCACAACACAATAAATGTGGCCTCCTCAATGTCTTGTACAATTGTAACATGACCTCGTAACTCCTGTACTCAAAACTCTGACTGATGAAGGCCAATGTGCCGAAAGCTTCTCTCTAGTTACCTCTTTCCCCTTAATGCACTTTTAAAATCTCCTGGGATAATCCTTAATACTATCTGCAGAGCTATCTCCTGCCACCTTTTTGAATCTCCTGCGTGCCCTCTGTTCCCAAATCTCCTCCAGGGATACATTTGATCCCATGCCCCATGCCTCCTTTTTCTTGACCAGATGCTCAATTTTTATCATCATCCAAGCTTCCTTACATCCACCTGCTTTGCCCTTCACTTGAACAGGAACATGCAGGTACTGGATTCTTGTCAGCACACTGTAAAAAATATCCCAATTTCTCCTTTTCCTTCAAAAAACCTGCTCCAGTCAATTTGAGTGAGTTCCTGTCTAATACTTTCAACATTGGCCTTGCTCTAATTTGGAATTTTAACTTGTTGGACTCGCTCCGTCATAGAAACATAGAAAATAGGTGCAGGAGTAGGCCATTCGGCCCTTCGAGCCTGCACCGCCATTCAATATGATCATGGCTGATCATCCAACTCAGTATCCCGTACCTGCCTTCTCTCCATACCCCCTGATCCCCTTAGCCACAAGGGCCACATCTAACTCCCTCTTAAATATAGCCAATGAACTGGCTTCAACTACCTTCTGCGGCAGAGAATTCCAGAGATTCACCACTCTCTGTGTGAAAATTTTTTTTCTCATCTCGGTCCTCAAAGAATTCCACCTTATCCTTAAACTGTGACCCCTTGTTCTGAACTTCCCCAACATCGGGAACAATCTTCCAGCATCTAGACTGCCCAACCCCTTAAGAATTTTGTAAGTTTCTATAAGATCCCTCCTCAATCTTCTAAATTCTAGCGAGTACATGCCGAGTCTATCCAGTCTTTCTTCATATGAAAGTCCTGACATCCCAGGAATCAGTCTGGTGAACCTTCTCTGTACTCCCTCTATGGCAAGAATGTCTTTCCTCAGATTAGGAGACCAAAACTGTACGCAATACTCCAGGTGTGGTCTCACCAAGACCCTGTACAACTGCAGTAGACCCTCCCTGCTCCTATATTCAAATCCTTTTGCTATGAATGCGAACATACCATTCACTTTCTTCAATGCCTGCTGCACCTGCATGCCTACTTTCAATGACTGGTGTACCATGACACCCAGATCTCGTTGCATTTCCCCTTTTCCTAATCGGCCACCATTAAAATAATAGTCTACTTTCCTTTTTTTGCCACCAAAGTGGATAACCTCACATTTATCCACATTATACTGCATCTGCCATGCATTTGCCCACTCACCCAACCTATCCAAGTCACCTTGCAGCCTCCTAGCATCCTCCTCACAGCTAACACTGCCCCCCAGCTTCGTGTCATCCGCAAACTTGGAGATGTTGCATTCAATTCCCTCATCCAAATCATTAATATATATTGTAAATAGCTGGGGTCCCAGCACTGAGCCTTGCGGTACCCCACTAGTCACTGCCTGCCATTCTGAAAAGGACCTGTTTACTCCTACTCTTTGCTTCCTGTCTGCCAGCCAGTTCTCTATCCACATCAATACTGAACCCCCAATACCATGTGCTTTAAGTCTCTATCCATAACTGTCTTAAACTTAAGAGAACAGTAATCGCTGGTCAACATTGGGAGAGTTAAAATCCCCTACCACTGGAACTTTTTAATCCGCAGCTGCCTGTAATCTTCTGGCATATTTGCTCTTCTAATTCTCATTGATTATTTGTTGGCCTGTGGTACACACCCAATAAGGTGATCATCTCTTTCTTCTTTCTCAGCTCCACCCATATAGCCTCACTGGACGAACTATCAGTAATGTTATCTCTGACCATAGCTGTGACATCCCCCTTATTCAATCAAGCAAAACCATCTTCTCTTTTACCCCCACTTATATCTCTCCTGAAGCAACTGTACCCAGGAATATTGAGCTGCTAGTCCTGTACCACTCTTAACCAGGTTTCTGTAATAGCTACAATATCCCAGTCAAACATAGCTATCCACCACTAAGTTAATCTGTTTTACCTGTCAGGCCTCGCACATTAAAATAACTTAATTCAACCCCACAGTGCTTCTTTGCTTCTGTCCACTAAACTTTCTTTCAACACCATCCATGTCGCCTTCCAACCGTTCATCTCCCTTGGTTCTGCATAAAATTCCACCCACCCTGCCAATTTAGTTTAAATCCACCCGTATAGCAATAGCAAACCTACCTGCCAGGATATTGGTTCTCCTCCAGTTAAGGTGGAACCCATCCCTCTTGTACAGCTTACTTCTGCCCCAGAAGAGATTCCAATAAATCAGAAATATGTATCCCTGCCCCCTGCACCATCTTGTCAGCCACATATTCATCTCCCCTATCTTCCTGTTCCTAACCTCACTAGTACGTGACACTGGAAGCAATGTTGAGATCACTACCCTAGAAGTCCTGCTTTTTAGCCTTTTACCTAATAATGGAAATCTGGATTATTGTAACAAATGCGACAAAGAAAAAGTAACTGGGAAAGGGAATGGTGCCATCGAAAATAGGTGCAGGAGGAGGCCATTCGGCCCTTCGAGCCAGCACCGTGTCCTTACAGGAAGCACGGTGATAGGATGTATAGGCAAGATAGTAGGGGGTCGTGGCTTGTAAAAGATGTTGGTGGCTGTTTTGGTCGCCAAGCTATAGGATGGTTGTCATTAAGTTGGAAAGAGTGCAGAAGAGATTCACCTAGACCTTGACTTGAGGGATTGAGTTACAGGAAGAGTTTGTATAGGCTGGGTCTTTTTTCTTGGGAGTGTAGGATGCTGAGAGGTGACCTGATTGAAGTGTTTAAAATCATGGGAGGAAGGGATCAAGTGAACACTCCGTATCTATTTCCCAGGGTGGAGGATTATAACACTAAAAGAGCAGGCTTAAGGTGAGAGAGGGGAAAGAGATGCTAGGGACAACCTTTACCCTCAGAGGATAGTCTGTTTTGCAATGATCTGCCAGAGGAAGTTTTGGAAATGGATGCAATTACGGCTTTCAAAAGATATTGGTACAAATATATGGATAGGAATGATTAAGAACTCCCCGTTGGATTGCAACCTTGTCGTGGCCGGGGAGCTTGTGTGTCTCAGTGACCCCTAGAGCTATGCCAGCAGGAGATTCATCTCCTGTTAGGGTCTCCCATGCTGGACAGTTCGAAGGGTAGAGGCGAGACAAAGAGCGATCCACTGGTCCTCCAGGTTGGAGGTTGAGCACAGGGCTAACAACCCTGTCTCATAAAACACATATGTTACAGAAACAGCAACTGAAGGAGTGGAGGACCTTCGTTGCTGCCCTACTGCCAGCAGGCATAATAGGCAGTAAGTAAGTTAGTAAGTAAATGATTAAGAAGAATATAAGCCAAATGCAGGCAGATGGGACGAGCACAGAATGCCAACATGGTCAGCATGGACAAAGTGGGTTAAAGACCCTGTTTCCTTGCAGTATAGCTACCTAGCATCCTTGTGAAGTTTTCCTGTACCCTTTCCAGCTTAATCACATCCTTCTTATCACTAGGCAACAAGAACTGGACACAGTGTGATCTCTCTAACACCTTCTGATGTCTTAACTCCCAATGCCCTGACCAGTGATGAGAATGTGGTGCCGCCCAGTGCTCAGGCCACTTACCATGTAAACCTTCGGCAGTCGGAGATAGGGTCGCGCGACTGGGTTAGGGCGGGGAGGAGTTGTCACGAGGTTTACGGTGTGCCCCAGTGTAAGTAGTGAGCCCGGGTCAGCCTTCCCCCATTCACGTGTGTGTTCTCTTTACTTCAACAATAAAGACCTCTTTGATTTGCCACGCGTGGCTTGCTTATTCGCCAGCCATAAGAAGCATGCTAAAGACCTTCAGTGCCTTGTCTATCAGTGCTAGAAGTGTCAGGCAGAAGGAGAAAGTACAAAAATAAAGAATGGTAGAGAAAAATAGGGAGAAAGATAAAGAGAGGAAGAGATAATGTTGAGAAAGATAAAGAGAGGGAGGGATGTAAAGAGCAAGGGAGATACAGAGAGCGCGGGCGATAAAGAAAGTGAGTGTGGAGAAAGAGAGCGAGGGTGGATAGAGTGAGATAACAAGAGAGATAAAGGGAGAGGCAGAGGGACAGATATATTTAGAGAGTGAAACAACAATGAAACATGACAAAGTGTGGTGTGGGATTACATGAACAGAGTCAGGCTGGCATTTGGAGTTCTGGTTAGTGTCAAAGTGAGAACATGCAGTAGCTCAGAAAAGCTTTACAGCCCTGTAAAATTTCCCACTATCCTGGACAACAGAATAAGCCAAACCAGTTGTTCTTGGAATAAATCCTGTGCAGATGTGTAAACAGACTCCCTGATAATTACAGTACTGGCAGCTACAGGTTTTGGAGTGATATAGGAGCCAGTAGGAACTCAAAGAATCAAGTTTAAGGAAATTAATGGACAAAACTGCGCAATTGGCAGTAAAAAACCAAAGCAATGTCTAGAAGACATGCAAAGAAATGTATAAATAGGTGGCTCATGGAATGATTGGCACCAGTGATTCTGGAGACCATCCACTGCAGTAAATGACCCGGAGTCAGGGATTCAGAGAACTCGTCAAGCTGAACCCAGACCAGGTTCATCTGAAATATCTGAATACAGGTACTGAATCTTAGATGAGATGCAACTAATAGAGTTGAGAAACTTAAGAGTTATTATCGGAAACTTTGTAGTGAACCGTTGGGATGTTTGAACTAATTGCAATTAATAAAAAAGTGTATTTATTAAGAAAAGTAATTGTCTGGTGTGTTTTGTTCAGCGCTGCTTTTAATTGGCAAAACATGCATGTTGTCAGGTTAAAGCACAAAGTGCTGCAGGAACTCAGCGAGTCACTGAGCATCTGTGGGGGGAATGGGCAGACAAGGGTTTGAGTCAGAACCTTTCTTCAGAGTGGGGGGTGGGGGCAGAGAAATCTGAAAAGGAGGTAGGGTCAGGACAAAGCCACGTAAGCAATAGGTAATGCAGGGGAGGGAGGGTGGGATTTTATTAGTAGGTGGGTGGAATAAATGGCAAAGGCACGAGGTGAAAAGGAGACAACAGAAGAGGAGAGGAGGAGTGAAATCTAAAGCCAGAGGGGGGGATACAGTATGTTTGGAAGAGGACAAAGGGAGGGTTGTTGTTGTTGTTCCTCCAATTTGCATATGTCCTCATTTTGTCAATGGAGGAGGCTGAGGATCTAAAGGTTGGTATGGAAATGGCAAGGAGTGTTAAAATAGTTAGTATCCAACAGTAACCTTAGTATCCACCCATCTGCCAATGAATCCTGCTCATCTGTATCCACCTAGCACTTGTCTAACTTTATGCTGCCCCCACTTCTCTTCCAGCTCTATCTGCTCTACTACGATCAGCCTGAAGAAGGGCCCAACCCAAAGCGTTGGCTATCCACGTCCTCCAGAGAAGCTGCCTGACCCCCTAAGTGACCAGCACTAGAGATCTTTGCTATTATGGAGCAGTTGGTTCAAAGTCGGCCAGCTTTGGTCCCATGGCCTCTCAGTGGTATTTGTTTTTCGACAGAAGGGCGATTCCTATCCCTCGCCATGTAAAACAGCAGTGCTTCTAATTGAACCAAACCTTCCTGAGGCAACTCTATGATCAACTTGAGCCTAGCAAGGGGCTTTGTTCTTCACCCTATCCTCTGAATATAGACCCTTAAAATGTTAAAAACCTGTCACGCAACTCTCCTTTAAACTTACACATCCTGACCTTATAGCTTTGCCCTCTTTTTTTGAAATTTTCACCCTGAGAAAAAGAGTCTGTTTCCACTCTATGTCTCATAATTTTAAAGACTTCTATCGTCTCCCCTCAGATCTGTTCGTACCTAAAAAACAATCCAAGTTTGTCCAACCTTTTCTTAGAATTAATACCTTCTATCCAGGCAGCATCATGGTCAAATCTCCCCAAAGCCTAGACACCCACTCTTCACTCCAGTTCCTTGTTTCTCTGCTCTAATGTATAGGTTCTGCCATGGGCCACACACACACAGAGGAAAACAACAACTGTTGCTGGCTGATCATCAACTCAGCGTAGGACCCACTTTGGTCTGCTTGAAACTTGTTGGTCTTCCAGTGCAAGGAGATGTCCATAGTAACATTGCAGGGTGCAGATGTACATGCTGAGGAAACTCAGTGCAGCCATGGGGAGGTTCTGTGGGGAGGCACCACAGTCTAGAGTCCTGCCAAACTTAACACAGAGGGGCTAGGCCCTGTGTAGCAGCCCCTCAAACACTTCACGGCTGTCTTAAGGAAGAAACACGAGTGATATTGATCATTGTAAAGAAGATATTAAATTAATGGTGCAATAAATGTAGGCAAAGATATCTACCAACTACGTTTACTGTAGATATTATGAATAAAGTATATTTTGTAAAAAGATCTATATTGAATTGCAGTATAATCTACACTGTGTGAAAAGATTGCAGAAATTTAAAGCATGATTTGTCTTCAGCACAGGTCACATGAGAAACTGACCTTCCCACTCAAACCAGAATTAATCATCATTGAAAGGAATTTTTTTTACTCCAACTGCAATCCTTCCGAGAAACAGAACAAGGGGCAAAGGACATATATTGTCACATACACCAATTGGTGTAGTGAAACATGAGTTGTCATTGCAGCACACCAATAAAATAAACACAATATTAAAGAAAAAAACCATTGTGCTGAATGTTTCCCATTCAAGTATACTCAAAAGTATCTTCAAGCAAAGTCAAGTTTAATTTATTGTCTCATGCACAAATACTATGAAGTGTAGGTACAATGAAGATCTTGCTAGCAGTGGCACTACAGGCACACAGATAATGCAAAAATGTTAATTATCCCTGAATATTAAATAGGTTTTACGTAAAATGAAAAGAAAACAAGATATTAGTACAAAACTACACAATTAGCAAATAGGTGATTGGTACAGCAAGAAGTAGTGTCGAGGATAGAATTATGGTTATGGAGGTCAGTTTAAGACCTAATGGATAGAGCAAATAGCTGTTCCTGGATCTGGCGGTATGGGGACTTCAGGCTTCTTCAGGTCTTTAAAATTAATTAAAGGATTGAGCACAATTCTGAGTGAACAAAACCTCTGCATATTATTAAGTAATTTTTGGTGTTTCAAAAATTGAGATTCTCAGAAAGATTCACTCTTATTTGAAATATATTTTCTTCAAAACACATATTAAATTAAACACGTATCAGGTTTTTAATCTTAAATACAGTATGAGATATTTTAATGAGGAACAATACCTCATATTCTGCTTGAGTAGTCTACAACTCACTGGTGTCAACATTGAATTGTCCAATTTCAGAGGACCTTCACCTCCAGTGTGCTTCTCCCAATCAGACCATCACTTTTTTCCTTCCAATCCTCCTCCAGTCCTCCCATTTTTGTCCCCTTTCCTATATTCCCCTCCCCCTCCTGGAACATCCACCTCCTACTCACACATTTCACCCACTTCCCTCCCCAATCTAGTTCAAGATCCATCTGCCATTCACCTCTCCCTTAATGGTTCTCATTACCACCTTCCTCACTTATCAGATTCCAACACAGGCTGTTCTTGTCCCCACCTAAGCTGTCTTCACCATCACCCTCCTCTGACCTAGCTCCATCTGCCTTTTTTATTTTGTCTGTCTCCCCAGCTTCTGTCTCCCAGCCCCACCCAGCCCCTTTTATATCTGGTTCGATCTACCCATTTTTCTGCGCTCCTCCTCAGTCCACCTCCTGTCTCACCTCTTTTCCTCTCCACTCTCAGTCCTGATGCAGGGTATCCATGAATACTTCAGAGACCTCCTCAACCACAACTCCATGATTAATGTAAACTCACTGGACTCAATCCCCCCCACCCCGCGATTCATCCACACTAGCCTTGCTGTCACAGCCGTCCAATAAATAGTCAAAAAGCCTATATCCCTTCTCAAAATTAACACAATGCCAGAATACACAATAAGCTCATTGAAATCCTGAAATTCAGATGTGAAGAGCTCCAGTCACAACTCCGCAGTCTCTTTGTCTATACCTTGGGAGAGGAGAGGAGAGGAGGATATTCCAAGAAACCACAGATGCAATGTCATAGTGACCATCTTCAATGCAGGAGATAAGTGCGACTGTGGTGACTGCAGTGAGATCTCCCTGCTCTCTGTCAAAGGGGACATTCTCCATGTGGCTCTTTCATAGTCCAACAGCAGGTACTCTAATCATTTAATAAGTATCTAGACAAGCACTTGAATTGCAAATGAAAAGTCTACAGATCATACAAACAGACTGCCAAGAAACACACACTTCAGAACACCTTGTCCATGTCACCTATCTACACTAATCCCATTGATGCACATTAGGCCTTTATCCCTCTTCCCTTTTCCTATCCAAGTACCCCACGAAATGCATTTAAATATCGTAATTATATCTGCCTCCACCGCCTTCTCTAGCAGCTCTTTCTAGATATCTGCCACCTGTGTGAAAAACGTACACCTCAGATCTCTTTTAAATTTCTCTCTTCTCACCTTAAACCTGCACTTTCTGGCAATAGATTCCTCTCCCCTCAAAAAAAAGGCTCTGGCTGTCCTATTTAAGCTCCTCATTTAAGCTCCTCATACAACCTTCTATAAAGTCATGTCTGCCTCATTTAGTGAGGATAAACCCAGCTTATCCAACATATAATGAAAGCCCTCCATTCCAGGTAAATCCAGGTGAATCCTTTCTGCACTCTTTCTATTGCTACCACATCCTTCTTGCAGTGTGGTGACCAGAACTGTACACAATAATCTGTGTTTTAGCCAAGTGGCCAAGTGGCCAAGTGCTGGTGTAAGGGATTGGTATAACCATATAACCATATAACCATATAACAATTACAGCACGGAAACAGGCCCTCTCGGCCGTTCCAGTCCGTGCCGAACATTTATTTTCCCCTAGTCCCATCTACCTGCACTCAGACCATACCCCTCCATTCCCTTCCCGTCCATATACCTATCCACTTTACTTTTAAATGTTAAAATTGATCCTATCTCCACCACTTCTGCTGGAAGCTCATTCCACCCAGCCACCACTCTCTGAGTAAAGACGTTCCCCCTCATGTTACCCCTAAACTTCTGTCCCTTAATTCTCATGTCATGCCCTCTTGTTTGAATCTTCCCTACCCTCAATGGGAAAAGCTTATCCACGTCAACTCTGTCTATCCCTTTCATCATTTTAAAGACCTCAATCATGTCCCCCCTTAACCTTCTGCGCTCCAAAGAATAAAGACCTAACCTTTCTCTGTAACTTAGTTGCTGGAACCCAGGCAACATTCTAGTAAATCTCCTCTGTACTCCCTCTATAGAGTATAGGTAGGCATGGACATTGTGGGATGAAAGGCTTGCTTCTCTGCTGTGTGACTACAAATCTAAGAAATTAGAAAGGCAAATAAATCACATAAAATCATATTGACAAGACATGGAAAACCCAACAAAACCAAAGATCAAGACAAAAACATTTATTGGAGACCAGGACAATAACTTATTTTCAACAGTGGAATAAATGGTGTTGGGTCTGAACAAATTCTTTGCTTCTATTTTAATGAAAGTGGTGAATGATACTGAAGTGGGTGCATGTGCGCACATGCGGGGCTCTTCTAGGGCGCATGTGCGGGGTATTTCGGCCCGGAAAGGCCTGCAGAATCAGCCATGTTTGCCAGACGTTTCTGAGTTTATCTATTATAGAAATGAGTTGCTTAAAGCTTAAATAAAGTTAAGTAAATTACGAGTAGTGTAAGGTTTCATTTGCCTCACAACAATTTAAGCAACTCAATCTTAGAAGTCAAGCAGTGCGACATCGGGATGGAGAAACTATTGAAACCACAATGCTTGGATCTGGATCTCAACTCACCTGCTGCTGCAAAGGATTGGAAGCACTGGCTTCATATACTAAATAACTTCTTTGATGAGTGTGGCAATGATGCACCAGACAGACTCAAGACATTAATAACCTCCTTCTCTTCTGATGTATATGATTACATACAGGAATGTACAACTTATGATTCTGCTATTGATGTAATAAGCAGACTCTTTGTTAAGACACCCAACTTGATATTCGCTCGACACCTCCTTGCTACTCGGAAACAAAAACCTGGTGAGTCACTTGATGAATTTTTACAAGAACTTCAAAGATTTAGTAAAGACTGTGCCTTCAAAGCAGTTAAGGCTGATCAATATCGACAGGAACTTTTTCGAGACTCTTTTATCAATGATTTGTCATCGACTTTAATACGACAGAGACTATTAGAAAACAAAACCTTGGATTTACAGTCAGCTTACAATCAAGCTTACTCTTTAGACTTGGCTCAGAAAAATTCAGATGCTTATGGCTCATCTAATGTGTATTCTGCTGCAACTACTACAGAAGAATTTCACCCAAGTACTAATATGGAGCAAGCTGAAACAATTTCTACCGATAAAGTTGCCCTTGCTGCAGCATATAATTACTCAAAAAGGAAGTGTTACTTTTGTGGGGGGTAATATTCATAAGAGAGAGAGATGCCCTGCTTGAGAGGCAAATTGTAATAGTTGTGGCAAGAAGGGACATTATTCTAGAGTATGCAAGTCTAAAATTGTGACTGCTGCCATGTATACGCATTTTTTATGTGCAATTACAGCTGCATTTCCTCAGAGCTTGTCTCATGCAGCTACAACGGTATCCATCAATGGCCATACACTTAATGTACTACTTGATTCTGGCAGTTCAGAAAGTTTTATGGGATTGTGTCTCGACTAAATCAAACTATAATTGCCTCAAATAGAGAAATCTCGATGGCTCTGACAACTCTCAATACTCAAATTATTGGATCTTGTATTGTAGACTTTATTCTGAACAAAAAACTAGCTATAAATTTGTATGTCTTGGTATTTTGAAAAATTTGTGCAGCGATATAATTCTAGGTCAGGATTTTCGGAAACTGCACAGATCACTTCAAATAATGTATGAAGGAACTATGCCTGATCTTGTACTGTCAAAGCCACCAGTATTGTGTGTTTTTTTTCTGCGGCATCTGTTGAATGTCCTTCATTATTCACTAATTTATCCTCTAAGTGTAAGCCAATTGCTACAAAATAGTAAGATTAAATGAGAACTTACCAGTTTGAAGTTTGATCTTGATTTTATGAGGAGTTATGATGAGCGATTACGCGAAGAAGGCCGTCAGTCTTCATGGGCGTCAATCTTCAAAGCAGCGGTGTGGAATCACAGATAAAAAGAAGTTGACCTAAAGATAGTAAGATTAGAAGAACTAGAACTACCAGATGACCTGATAATATGAGGGTTGGGAGCGGTGGGCAAGTAATCGTTCATCATAACTCCTCATAGAATCAAGATCAAACTTCAAACTGGTAAGTTCTCGTTTAATCTTACTATTTTACTTCGGAGTCATGTGCGTGACACACTGAATGGATTGACCATGGATGAGTGAGAAAAAATGTTATAGCGTTCAGACATAACATGGTTAAGTAACAAAACTGATGTTTTAATGCAAAATGAAAACAATAATAACCCCGCTCAACCTGGGGGGAAACTATAAACAGAATTCAAAATGGTACGTGCAAACATCCCCAGTCCGGCAATGAGTTTGTTATAAAACCGGCGGAAAATCCTCTCATTGGCCCATCCTGCCACCGCTAGGATGTTGTCGAGGGGCACGTCCATAGCCCTTGCTGCCGACGTTGATGCTGCCCTGGTGGAGTGAGATTTGTAAATATATGTATCTACTCCTGCAAGTGCCTGTACCTCTTTTAGCCATCTGGAGATGGTTTGTGTGGACACCCTATGGAGTGTTTTTTTGTGGCTGATTAGGACAGCTAACTCTGTGCCTCTGTGCTTCTGGTGACTGTAATGTAGTGGTGCAAGTGATCTACCACATGCAGTCGGGAATCTTTGGGTTGTGCCAAGAACTCAAGCCTGGGTCCTGGCACCCCGGCCCCGCTCTGTTTTACTAATTCATTTATGATAAAATTTATGGTGTTGGCAGTGGTGTGCATGTTGTCGAGTCGCAGTCTGTGTAGGGTCTGGACTCGTTGCGCCGTAACGAGCACATTAACATGACCACCTTGAGGGTGAGCTTTCGTAAGGATAATGTGGTGGCTGGCCCCACTGTTGGAGTAGCGTCAGCACCACTCTTACATCCCATGTGTTGATATATCGGGGCGTGGGGGGTGCAGTGTTATATATGCCTTTCATGAATCTGGTGATGAGGGGATGCTTCCCCACTGGTAAGGCCCCTGTTCCCAGTACTATATATGAGGACAGTGCACTCCTGGCACTGTTGATGGCACTGTAGTCTAATTCGTGGTCATGATATAGAGTTGATAGGAATTCTAAAATGTCCGTGATGCCCACTGTGTCATATGTGATGTTAGATGCCCTGCAATATGTCTCCCACTTTTTGATGTGGGAGACATACTGCTTTTGTGTGCTGTCCCTCCAGGCCGCTGTAATAACATCCACCATTCGATCAGCCAGTCCGAGTCCCAGGAAAGGTGTCCTCAGAATCTGCAAACCAACAAATTGATTCAGTCATGTAGCGGATGATGGTCCCCCGTTACCGGGTGTACCAGCAGCTCCCTGCTGTTGGGGACAGCCATCAAAGGCTGTGTCATGATTCCCAGGACAAGTGGGAACCAAGATTGTGTAGGCCAATCTGGCACTACCAGAATGGCGGTGGCATTGTCCTGTTTTATTTTTACCAAACATCGGCTGATGAGGGAAAATGGAGGGAAAACATACAAGAACATTCCTCCCCAATGCAGTGTGAAAGCATCCACTGCTACTCCCCCTGGATCAGGCTCCCATGAGACATATTTGGGTAACTGGTGATTTAACATGGAGGCAAACAAGTCAATGTCCGGCGTGCCATATCGGCTAACAATGTCAGTAAACACTTCATGATTCAACATCCATTCTGTGTTATCATTAAATTTCCATGATCTAGTGTCCGCCACCATATTATATCTACTTGGCAGGTAGATAGCCGAGACCCAAATGTTTCTTGTAATACACCAATGCCAAAGGAGGTTTGCCAATTCATCACATCTGAGATTTATTCCACCCAGGTGATTGACATACGCCACTGCCGTGGTGTTGTCAACCTGAAGTTGTACATGCACATGATGCATTTTGCTGCAATAAGCCTTTAAGCCATAGAGTGCTCCCAACAATTCTTAGTTAATGCCATATTGTTGTAGTATTGATGATTCCTGCACATTCCATCTGCCCCCCATAGCTGGTGCTGGTGTCTGTTGCCCCCCAGCCCAGGCCACTTGCATCGGTTTGTATTATGTCCGATGGTGTGTCAATTTGCCTTTCCTTAGAACAATGATGTACATTGGTAGCCCACCAGTGTAACTCCGCAATAGCGTCTGGTGGTAAATGAATATGTTCCCCGAATTTGCCTGTGTGAGCTTTGAAGGCTCGTTCCTTTGCTCTTTGTAAATTTTGGTAATGCAATGGTCCATAGCGTACACCTGGAAAAGCTGCAACAAGCTTGCCAATTATGCTTGCTACTTGTCTGATTGTTGGTCTCTGATTAGCAATTAGCTTATTACAGGCTTCCTTCAATGCTGATTGCTTGTCAGCTGGCAGAGTCACTGACATTTGATTTGAGTTGATAGTAAACCCTAGGTAATCAATTACCTGGATTGGAGTCAACTTGGACTTAACTGGATGGATCACAAATCCCAACCTCTCAAACAAGTGTTTGGTGGCTGAAACAGGTGTTATTGCTGATTCCTTTGTGTTGCCAATTATTAGAATATCATCCAATTAAGCCATCACAATGTGACTCTGAGCTGGTAGCAGTCCCAGAACTGGGTTTAGTAATTTTGTAAAAAGCCTGGGTGGCGAAGTCAGTCCATTTGGCAATGCCTTGAATTGCCACATCTGCCCCATCCAATTAAATTTTAAATATCTCCTGTGTTCCCTGTGTATAGATACAGAGTGATAAGCATCGTTTAGGTCAATGCAAGCCATATAACATCATTTGGAGACCAGCTGAATAGCTGTACCAAAGTTGTACATTTTAAAATGTTTATACTGCACATGGGTATTGAGTTCCATCAAGTCTAGGATAATGCGACTCCCTCCATCTTTCTTTGGTTTAGGAAATATATTTGATATGAATTGGTGTGATTCTGGGCGAGACCTCTGAATCACCCCTTTTGCTTTTAAAGTCTGAATTTCAGCCGGTATCTCAAACCTTTCCTGTTGAGGGAACAGACATGTGAGGATTGGTACATTTTGAGTGGGTGTTGCTGAGCCAAGAAGGAACTCAATTTTAAACCCTTCTACACTGTGCAGTATGAAAAGGTCTGCTGTAATCCAAGTCCGTTAATTCAAAAATTGTTTTAACCTTTCCCCAACTTGTAAAATTAGAGGTGTGTGATTTGTCCCATAAGGGACTAGAGAGTCCTACCTTTGGTGTTAAAGCCTGTGTGGTCCTGGCCTCCTGCCTCCCTCCCTGGGACTGGTGGACTCTGCCTCCTGTCCGCGAGCCCCTATGCTGGTTGCGCCTGTTGTGGAAGGTGGCATAAGGATGCCCTCGTAGTGATGAACCCCTGGGTGGAGTTGGAGTTTGGCTCATGAGGCAGAGAGTCTTGGCCTCGTCATCGAGCTCCTGTACCTGCTTCGGCAGCTCTGCCCCAAACAAATAGTTTGCCGGCTGTACATTGCTGGCTTTACACAGCACGGCAAACTTCGGGTTCAGTGCCGGTCATATGGCACTCTTCCGCAGACAGTTAATTTCAAACAAGGCATTGCAGAGGAGCCCCACTGCATCCTGTTGTGTCTCCGTTAGTGGCCCACCATCAATAGACCTGCCAAAAGCCGTTACCCCTGAGGCCAGTATTTTCAGAATTTTCTGAAGCTTTACTTCCTGGGCTCTTACCCCTGGCCAATATGGCCCCATATGCCATGGTTAACAGCAGGCACACTGAGGGAGGCACAGTTGACAGGGGTGTTATATCAGCCAGTAGTCTCCTCCATTACCTGGTCCTTTAGCTGGTGCAAGGCCAGGTAGTTAATGGTGGTGTCCAGTTCTTCATCCAGAGCCTCTCCGGTATGGGTGGGTATGGCAAACTTGGATGCCATATACACTACCTCGTATAGAAGAGATTATCAATACATTAGCTAAGTATAAGATATTCCTTACTTTTGACTTAAAAAGTGCTTACTACCAAATTCCTTTGAAAGAATTAGAGAAGAAATACACTGTGTTTGCAGCAAATGGGAAATTATACCACTACTGCAGAGTTCCTTTTGGTGTAACTAATGGTTTGGCTGTTTTTCAGAGAGAGATGGACAAACATGTTGAACAGGAAAACCTTAAATTGATTCCTTTATCTTGATAATATAACTACAAGATACAAGATACATTTATTTGTCATGTGTGCCAATTGGCACAGTGAAATGAAATCACCATACATCCAGACAGTAAAAATAAAGAACACAACATAGAGTAGATAGAATTCAACATAAAACATCCCCACACAGCAGGATCAGAATTTCCCACTGTGAGGGAAGGCACCAAAGTCAGTCTTGATGCCTTCTTGATAACATTAATCGAGAACTTCATCCTACACTCCCATCACCCCCGATGGAAACTTCTATAAGAAATTCTAAAATTGTAAATCTAAATAACAATATGAGTGAAGTTGATGACCAAGCAATATATCTACCACCAGCTATTGAAACATCATTATCTCCTGAAGCACCAGTGCTGCGACGGTCGTCAAGATGTATTAAACCTCCTGACCGTCTCAACTTATAAATAGGAGGGGAGAATGAAGTGGGTGCATGTGCGCATGTGCGGGGCTTTCCAGAGTGTGCACATGTTGCGGGCTATTTCGGGTGGGAAAGGCCTGCGGAATCAGCCATGTTTACCAGACGTTTCTGAGTTTATGTATTATAGAAATGAGTTGCTTAAAGCTTAAATAAAGTTAAGTAAATTATGAGTAGTGTAAAGTTTCATTTGCCTCACAACAGATACGATCACATAGTTAAGGCTGATCAGCATGAAGTTTAGAAATGAAAGAAAAAAATAGATTAAAAGTATCCCACAGTGTAAGTTCTGAAGAAGGATCCCAGACCTAAAATGTTAACTGTTTCTCGCTCCACAGATGCTGCCTGACATACCGTTTCCAGCATTTTCTCTTTTACTTCAAATTTCCAGAACCTGCTATTTTTTCTGATATGCACAAAGTATTGCCGGTTGTAAAGTGAAGCAATACAATACACAGAATTTTCAATTGTTTGCACACAGCATAACAGAGGACTGGGATACTGTTCAAGCAACGCCAGTCTCTAAAATGGGATTAAAGGCCAAATATCAAAATCTTGTCTGAGAAAATTCTGAGCTATGGAATAAATCATCATTTTGGAAGACATAGATGAATCAGGAAAGAGTCCACATGAACTCATTCAGGGTCAGCCACACCTGAGTAAATTGATTGAGGTTTATTACTGGTTCAAACAAATCATAGCAAGCTATTGACAAGTCCCACAGGCTAAACTGATTAGAAAAGTAAAACATCATGGGTTGCAAGGAAAAATGACATGGATCCAAAATTAGTTTAGTTGGAGTCGTTCTTCTACTTCTCGAGAAGATTACGGAGATTTGTTATGTCAGAGGATTGCCTTGAACTACTACAGGTGTACATATTGACCAACTACTAGAGAGCATATTGATTGGTTGCCTGGTTCGGCAACTTGAACACCAAGGAGCAAAGAAGACTGCAAACATTTGTGAACACTGCCCAGTCCATCACAGGTACTGACCTCCCCACCAGCTAAGGCATTTACAGGAGTTGCTGCCTCAAAAAGGCAGCCCACACCACCCTGGCCACACACTTATTTCACTCCTGCCATCGAGAAGAAGATAAAGGAGCCTGAAAACTGTAAAGTGCAGCTGTAGGAATGGCTTATTCCCGATAGCCATGAGGTTACTAAACACAACAACCTCCAAATAAGCGCTGAACTACATAAATTTAGGGACATTGGTCTTATCTTTTTTCACTATTGCTGTTTGTTTGTTTAATGTGTGTGTATGTATGTATGTATGTGTTCTTTGTTTAACGTGGGGAGACTGGTGCACAGACAGCCACCACATGGTTCTTGACAGATCTGTGTCAGGATCCAGTGGCATGGAATCCAAGACGATCGGGGACCCTTTTCTGCTGCAGCCTTCATCCGCCTTCCCAGCCGTTGTGACACTCCACTAAAGTCAGTCATCATCCTCCATCTGTTTCACCGTTGAGGTCTTGGTCGGATTGCTCTTTGTCAGGGACCACCCCCTCAACCATACCGCCATGGGTGGCCCTTCCAGGAGCATATCTCCAAACGACATAACTCTCAGGATCTCAGGACCAAACAAGCTTCTCCACAACGACAAGGTGACAATCTACATATACATCTATATTACTAAAAGTCTGATCTTGACCGCTTTTGGCTCGCTGTGGTGTCATTTCCGAGAGAACGCCGCCACCTACGGCCATCAGTTTTGGCCAGCTCGCTCAGAGTCCTCCTCCGCCTTCCTGGACCAGAGGATGTTTCCCATTGATAAAAAATCAGAGAGATATTAATGTATTTTTTCAATTTTCCATTCACTCTGCTGCCCCTGCTGGAGGGAGGGGGAGGGACTATAAAACGAGGAAGTGGTGTGCCTCACTCAGTCTCTGCAAGATGGAAGAAGCCAGAGGGTCACGTCTCTCTGAGCTCTGAATAGCACTGAACACTCAACTGTGAGTGCCCTTATTGTGGTTCTATAAATGCTTGCAAAAAGTGTCTATTAGTTCTAAAATGCTTTCAGAAAGTGTCTATTGGTTCTAAAATACTTGTAGAAAGTGTCTATTGGTTCTAAAATGCTTGCGGAAAGTGTCTATTGGTTCTAAAATGCTTGCAAAAAGTGTCTCTATTGGTTCTAAAATGCTTGCAAAAAGTGTCTCTATTGGTTCTAAAATGTTTGCAGAAAGTGTGACTATTGGTTCTAAAATGCTTGCAAAAAGTGTCTCTATTGGTTCCAAAATGCTTGCAAAAAGTGTCTCTATTGGATCTAAAATGTTTGCAGAAAGTGTCTATTGTTTCTAAAACACTTGCAGAAAGTGTCTCTATTGCTTCTAAAATGCTTGCAAAAAGTGTCTATTGGCTCTAAAATGCTTGCAGAAAGTGTCTATTGGTTCTAAAATGCTTGCAAAAAATGTCTAATGGTTCTAAAATGCTTGGGAAAAGTGTCTGTTGGTTCTAAAATGCTTGCAGAAAGAGTGTCTCTATTGGTTCTAAAATGCTTGCAGAAAGAGTGTCTCCATTGGTTCTAAAATGCTTGCAGAAAGAGTGTCTCTATTGGTTTTAAAATGCTTGCAGAAAATGTCTATTGGTTCTAAAATGCTTGCAAAAAGTGTCTATTGGTTCTAAATGCTTGCAAAAAGTGTTTCTTGGTTCTAAAATTGTTGCAAAAAGTGTCTCTATTGGTTCTAAAATGGTTGCAAAAAGTGTCTCTATTGGTTCTAAAATGGTTGCAAAAAGTGCATTGGTTCTAAAATGTTTGCAGAAAGTGTCTCTATTGGTTCTAAAATGCTTGCAAAAAGTGTCTCTATTGGTTCTAAAATGCTTGCAAAAAGTGTATTGGTTCTAAAATGTTTGCAGAAAGTGTCTCTATTGGTTCTAAAATGCTTGCAAAAAGTGTCTCTATTGGTTCTAAAATGCTTGCAGAAAGAGTGTCTATTGGTTCTAAAATGCTTGCAGAAAGAGTGTCTATTTTTAGAGAGTAGATATTCTATCCACGCTAACCCTCTGGAAACCTGTCCCTTTGACCTACAACAAACATACTAGCGCTCCAGAAAGCCCCCCCCCCCCCCCCCCCCCCCTCACTGGCCAGCAATATTGGAATTGGTGGAGAGGTGGAGTATTGCATTGGGGGACCAACCCTCCCGTGTAAAGCTGGAACCCAACGGGTCCCACTTAGTCTAGTGTATATGTGTGTGTATAATATTTTTTGTTTATTATATTGATCACAGAGTAATATGTTTACATATTATTTTGTGCTGCTGCAAGTAAGAATTTCATTGAAAGGCTATGATTGATTGGTAATTCAGTGACCCAATGGCTGCTATCAGTCAGGTTGCACATGGCAGTCTGTACTTTTACTATATCTGTGCTTTTAGTGGCCTGTGTTAGTTCCAGAAGCTGAAGTATATGAGGTAGACAAAAATGCTGGAGAATCTCAGTAGGTTCCTCAGAGGAAATAGGCAACGATTCAGGCCGAAACCCTTCTTCAGGCTTCCAGGTGAAATATATGAGCAATGATTAAGAAGTCCACAGGTTATCCAATTATTGGCTGATCGATTGTTTGTGAGGAGGAAGAACGTAGCATGTAAAAAAGATTCAATGGACCAGTCGATGGAATTCGGGCTTGTTAAGTGTGAGTTGTTGTATCTAACCTGGCTACTAAATGCTATAATATTAAACAGTGTGGTGAAACAAACAAAATGTTCTAAATCACGGAGGGAAATAAAAGGGAAATAAAAATTAAACCTACAAGATTATACAGTTAAGGCATGATTCATTTGCATTCTACATTTATTCTCAAAACGTTGACAAATAGAACATTTCACTGTGATGACGTGTTTCCACAAAATAAACCCAATATAATCTGTGAGAATGATTGTTGCATGTGTTTACTGGGCACAGTTGTTTCCAGGCTACAGAGAATATGTAAAGAAATACAGCTCCCCTTGTATTTACTGGTCTGTGGTGCTAACGAGTCCTTAGCAAATAGCGGCAAAGCATTGATAAGATGCACACTGCAGTTTTTATGTGCAGGTGCTGGAGTGAATGAACCTTTGTGGAGATTGGTGGTGCCATTGGCATTGCCTGGCCCTATATAAAACCCAGAAAAGTGTTGGAAATGCTCAGCAAGTCAGGCAGCACCAATGGTGAGGGAAACAGAGTCAAAATGGCAGGCAAAACTGAAACATCAACTTTGTTTTTCTCTCCACATGCATTGCGAGACTTGATTACATACAGCATAGAAAATAGAATAGTATTGAACAAGAACAGGCCCTTCAGCCCACAGTTCCTGTGCTGAATATGATGCCGATATAAATTTGTCTCTACTATCTGCATGTGATTCATTTCCCTCCATTCCCTGCATATCCATGTGCCTTTCTAAAAGCCTCTTAAATGTCACGGTCATGTCTGCTTCCAACATAGCTCCTGACAACATGTTTCCTAGGCACCAATCACTTTGATCTTAAATGTCCTATACATTTTGTGCTTCACCCAATAAAATGCAAATTAAACAATTTCAAACACATATCTTTCCTGATTGTTTCAGCGCTGGCCAGTTTTGCTGCAGTTATCATTCTGTAATATTAATTCAATTTTTGATGTCCACAGGCACTGCCTAATCTGGCCATTTCCAACTTGGACCTTTTAGCTTCAGGTTTCAGCAACACAACTAGAACTTCAAGGTTTTTATAGGTTCTGTGATTTGTTCTCTGCCTCTCTCTAACTACCCTGTTATTATTGAGCCACCAGGATAAGCCTGAGACTGCCAGCACTCCCTCTTCAAGCCCACAGCTAAGGCGCCAGGTTTGTCGCACCGGGCCTGGCTCTGAGGCACAGTGGGGTTGAGTGAAGTCATGCAGAGCGATAGTGATAGAAGACTCGATAGATAGGGAGACAGGAGATTCCATGGCAGCAAATGGGACTCCAGGATGGTCTTTTACCTTTCTAGTGCCAAGGCTTAGTGCCTCTCTAGTGCCAAGATTAGATGGGAGCAATTCCGCAAAGGTATTCAGGAGTGTTTTCTTAAGCAGTATTTGGAGGCCCCCACATGTGAGAGGGCAATGCTGGTTCCAGTATTGGGAAATTGAGAAGGGCAAGTTAATGAATTGTGTGTGGAGGAGCCTTTTGGGACCAGTGACCACAGTTCGATTAGGTTTAAGATAGTTATGGAGATAGGGACGGAGAGAGTCCACATGTTAAAATGCTCAACTGGGGTAAGGCCAACTTTGAGGGTACGAGAGAAGGTCTCGCTCAAGTTGACTACAGCAGGTTATTTCAGGGGAACGGAACATCGGCCAAGAGGGATGTTTTTAGAAGTGTACTGAAGAAAGCTCAGGATATGTACGCCCCCGTTAGAGTGAAGGGCAAAGCAGGCAAACATGAGGATGCTTGGCTAACGAAGGAAATTGGGACATTAGTCAAAAACAAGAAGGATGCATGGGACAGGTATAGGCAGCTGGTATCAAGTGCATCCCCGGAGGAGTTTTGGGAATTAGGGAGTATACTAAAAAAGGACACAAAGGGGCCAGGAGTTAGCTCTTGCGGGTAGCATTAAGGACAATCCCAAAAGATTTTATAAATACATAAGGGGGAAAAGGGTAACGAGAAAGAGAGTGGGACCTCTCGGGAATCAACCTCCGTGTGGAGCCACGGGAGATGGGCAAAGACCTAAATGAGTATTTCTCCTCTGTATCTACCAAGGAGAAAGACAGTAGGATGGAGGAAATTGGAGCAGTAACTGGAAGTGTCTTGAGAGCAGTCAGGTTACCTTCGAAGAAGTATTGAAGGTACTGTCATGTTTGAAGGTAAACAAATCTCCAGGGCCTGATCAGATATATCCAAGGACATTGCGGGAAACTAGAGAGGAAATTGCTGGAGCCCTGGTTGAAATTTACAAGTCGTCCTTAAATACAGGAGAGGTGCCGGAAGACTGGAGGGTGGCAAATTTTGTGCCTCTTTTCAAGAAGGGCTGCAGGGAAAATGCTGGGAACTATGGGCCAGCGTGCTTAACATTCATAGTTGGTATGTTTATGAAGAAATTGCAGATGCTGTAAAATCCAAGACATAACTGAATGGATAGCAAATTGGTAGACAAAAATGCTGGAGAAACTCAGCGGGTGAGGCAGCATCTATGGAGCGAAGAAAATAGGCGACGTTTCGGGTCGAGTCCCTTCTTCAGACTGATGTGGGGGTGGGGGGGGGGCAGGAAGAAGAAAGGAAGAGGCGAAGACAGTGGGCTGTGTGAGAGCTGGGAAGGGAGGGGAATGAAGGAGAAAGCAAGGACTACCTAAAATTGGAGAAGTCAATGTTCATACCGCTGGGGTGTAAACTACCCAAGCAAAATATGAGGCGCTGCTCCTCCAATTTAC
Organism: Raja brachyura; assembly: GCA_963514005.1. Next base: position 32,066,947 of record OY740794.1, read on the forward strand.
GGTGGGCCTCACTGGCCATGGAGGAGGCCCAGGACAGATAGGTCAATTTGGAATGGGAGGGGGAGTTGAAGTGCTGAACCACCGCGAGATCATGTTGGTTATTGCGAACCGAGCGGAGGTGTTGGGCGAAGCGATCGCCAAGCTACGCTTGGTCTCACCGATGTAGAGCAGCTGACACCTAGAGCAGCGGATGCAATCGTTGAGGTTGGAGAAGGTGCAGGTGAACCTCTGCCGCACCTGGAAAGACTGCTTGGGTCCTCAGATGGAGTCAAGGGGGGAGGTAAAGTGACAAGTGTAGCATTTCCTGCGGTTGCAAGGGAAAGTGCCAAGAGAGGGGGTGGTTTGGATGGGAAGGGACCAGGGAGTTACAGAGGGAGCGGTCTCTGTGGAAAAAGTTGGTAAGTTACTGGAAGTATTCTGAGAGATAGGTTATACAGGCATTTGGCCGGGCAAGGGCTGATTAGGGATAGTCTGCATGGTTTTGTATGTGGGAGGTCATGTCTCACAAATCTGATTGATTTTTTTGAAGACGTGACCAAAAAGGTTGATGGGGGCAGAGCTGTAGATGTTGTGTACATGGACTTAAGTAAGGCATTCAACAAGGTTCCGCATGGTAGGCTGCTCTGGAAAGTTAAATTGCATGGGATCCAAGACCTAGCTGAATGGATAGCAAATTGGCTCCATGGAAGGAAGCAGATAGTGATGGTGGAAGGTTGCTTCTCGGACTGAAGGCCTGTGACTAGTGGTGTGCCTCAGGGTTCGGTGCTGGGCCCGTTACTGTTTGTCATCTACATCAATGATTTGGATGAGAACATACAGGGCAAGATTAGCATGTTTGCTGATGATACGAAAGTTAGTGGTTTTGCAGATAATGAAGATGGTTGTGAAAGATTGCAACAGGATCTGGATCGATTGGCCAGGTCGGCGAAGGAATGGTTGATTGGCACTTTGGCCTTCATCAGTCAGAGTATTGAGTATAGAAGTTGGGATTGCCATGTTGCAGTTTTATAAGACGTTGGTGAGACCGCATTTAGAATATTTGTGTTCAGTTCTGGGCACCATGTTATAGGAAAGATATTGTCAAGTGTGAAAGGGTTCAGTAAATACTTACGAGGATGTGCCAGGACTAGAGGATGCGAGCTATAGGAGGAGGTTGAGTAGGTTGGGTCTCTATTCCATGTAGTGCAGGAGGATGAGGGGAGATCTTATAGAGGTATACAAAATCATGAGAGGAATAGATCGGGTAGATGCACAGAGACTCTTGCCCAGAATAGAGGACCAGAGGGCATAGGTTTAAGGTGATGGGGAAAAGATTTAATCGGAATCCAAGGGGTAACTTTTTCACACAGAGGGTGATTGGTGTATGGAAATAGCTGCTAGAGGAGGGAGTTGAGGCTGGGACCATCCCATCGTTTAAGAAACAGTTAGACAGGTACATGGATAGGACAGGTTTGGAGGGATATGGGCCAAGTGCAGGCAAGTGGGACTAGTGCAGCTGGGACATTGTTGTGTGGGTGAGTTGGGCCGAAGGGCCTGTTTCCACACTGTATCATAGAGTGGAAACAGGCCCTTCTATGACTCTAAGGCCTGGGATGTCTCAGAGCAGTTGCAGAACATTCTCAAGGGGGGAGGGAATGCAGCCAGTAGTACAAGATTAAAGAGGCTGTCCCACCGCAGCGACCTAATCCGCGAGTTCAGAAGACTATCTTCGATCTTCAAGCTCGAGGGCACTCACCTGAAAAACCTCGAGCTGGATCGGCCGTCAGCGATGAAACCGCGAGCCGGATCGACCGACCGCACACACACACACACACACACAAACACACAAACACATCGCAAAGGCAGGCGCCAGGGAAAGCGGATGAGCGCTGTCTGAAATTCACACCCATGATGAACTGGAAGATGCAAGATGGCTGGCACATAACGGTAAGTCCTTTAGAGAGCGTGGAGAGGGAGAGAAGGGGAGAGAAGGGGAGAGAAGCTCAACGAGCTATATTTTCAACTACCCTTGATTCCCTTTGACTACCCTCGATTACCTACGAATAGCATGCCGACCTACTATGGCCTACCTTAACTAAACCTACGAGTAAAAAAAATTTTTTTTTCCCATGGCGACCTCTTTTTACTCGCGGGCATTTTTCAGCATGTTGAAAAATACTCCGCAACCTATCTGAGGGCTCAAGTATGCGGGGGCTATTCTCGAGCATGAAGCAGAGTTACAAAGACCTCCTAATAATAAGGTTACAAAATTTTGAGATTTTAAAAATCAAGTCTGCAATTTATCCCATCAGATAAAGCATAAAAAGAAGTTTAATTTGACACCTAATTCATTTTCATATCTTCAGTATTAAAAAAGTATGGCCATATTCATACTCGGAAATTAGCATCTTGTTCCCTATTACTTTTCCATTGACTTAACACAAAAGCTGTGATCGAGGACAGTCAAAAGCCCATAAAGCCGTAGGTACTCGGGGCATCAGGTAAGTCGGGACATTGTTTCGGCCTGATGAAAAATGCCCACGAGTAAACAAATAGCCCCGAGTACTTACGGCTGGCATAACGAGCCGCTACGATATATCCATGAACTCCTACGGCCACCTACGGAGATGTTTTTATGGACATTCTCGAGTTTGAATCGAGGGGAAAACTCGGGAGAATTCATGAGTAACTCGGGAAAGTGGGACAGGCCCTTAACTGCTTAACCCTACCGGAGTAAGTCATTAACTGATTTCAAGTATCAAGTTTTAAAATATTGCAGGAGTGGTGGTACTTGTGCATGCATTTTAATTTGCACGATAGGAAGAGAACGTGCATGAGGTGAGTGATTGTAAATACTGGTTATGTTGTTAAATTTGTATTGAGAGAATGACTATTGAAGTTCTGCAAGTATTGTGGAGTCACACATCTATCTTTTTTTTCTTTGGATTATAAGTATTTTGGTTATTTGTGACAATTCTATAGGAAGACAGGTGCAAGCATCGAGTTTTGTTTTGGAGTGTCTGTGTCTTGAGGTTTAAATTTCTTTCTTTTGAAATTGATTTGACAGAGACCTACATTCCACACTGGCCACGTGGAATCCACGATAAGGTGATAGAAATGTGAGTGTCTGTATTCTGGATATGAGATTTCCTCGTTTCAGAAACTAATTGGCATTTGGAGCAATTGGTGAAAGGGTATATTTAAATTGGGAATTCGAAATTGATGTTTTGAGAAATTGTAACATTTGGAGTTCAGATGAGTATGGACTTGGTCAAAAGGACTAATTTTATGAGCGCAGTCTGTCTGGAAGCCTGCTGCCCGTTGAACATTATCTGAGACTTCCATTGCCCTCACCACCCGCAATCCTCGGATCACGTGCAACGTGTGAATCAGACCCTGAAATAAAGATGAGCTAAATACTATCAAAAATGAATGCCGTGGCTTGTGGCACTGCCAGTGGTCATCGGGGCAACACCAGTCTGAACTAGGGTCCTGAGTCCATCCCTACCAGGACCTATTGATCTTCGATAAACCGGCTGCCACCTGAGTGACTCTTTATTGAAATATTGTTAAAATCGAACAAACGCTATCAGTTCTGCTTCCCAACAGGTATCGGCGATCTGGGGTGACCCACCAGAAGGAGAACACGGTATCAGCCCTGGAGATGGAATCCACATGTAGAAAATATAAAAAGAGCCATTGGGTTTAAGTTGGAAGGACAATATTCCCTATGGTGCCACTGACCACCTAAGCAGCCGTTAAGGAGAAAGGGAACCTGGATACACACTTCTCACGTGAAATGAGTTCAGTGTAGCTGTTATTTGTTACAAGGACAATTAGTATTGTGTGCCAAAATGTTTCAAACAATGATTATAGCAGCTGTTTTTCCTTTAAACGTCTGTCCTTTTTCAGCAGACCAAATAGCCTTGATGAGATGACGTTTCCAAGAGTTACATGTTAACTCTTTCCTTTACGTGTCCTACTCTAATCATAATCATAATCATATTCATAATCATAATCATACTTTATTAGCCAAGTATGTTTTGAAACATGCGAGGAATTTGTTTTGCCATACAGTCATACTAATAAAAAGCAACAAAACGCACAAAATCCATTTTAAAATGAACATCCACCACAGTGACTCCTCCACATTCCTCACTGTGATGGAAGGCAAAACAAAGTTCAATCTCTTCCCTTCTTTGTTCTCCCGCGATCTTGGCTCCCGTAGCTGACGGCGGGCCTCCACGTCAGGACGATCAAGCTCCTGCATCGGGGGGGGTTGTCGGCTCCTACGCGCCGAGCGAGAGGACCCAGGGTCGGGGCTTGTCGAACCTTCGGCGTATTGTTCCAAACAACTGATAGAAGCCACATCTAAACCACCCCATCCAAGGCTCTCTTTCCCTCCTTACACCACAAAAGTACTTCTAATATCCAGAGAAACACACATTTATTATACGTATTGAAGGCTGCCTCTCACATATGTAGGCCGGTAAAGATATCCAACGAAGTGTGCTTACGCTACTTTTTTCCTTAGAAATCTTACTTGGGTGATTAATTCTCTCTGGTATTGATCGAAGGAACGAAGGGGGCATTGTAGGGGTTTGCAGAAAATTGCTGGAGTGAGTTTGTTAGAAATTGTTGACACCTTGAAAAGAACAATTTGTGAACTTGAGTGCAGAGACAAAGAACAGCTTATGAACTTAAGGTTATAATTGATTAAAAAAGCCTAGACAGAACTGTGAACAACATCTTAGGAAGAAGGTAATGCCAATCAGGACCAAGAAGGAAGGGACACAACACGGATGATTGGTTCTGAGTCAGTGAGGAGCACCACAAAGATTGATAGCCTAATTATCTTCTATTGATTTCTAAAAAGCCTGTTTTCAGCAATCATTTAGCTTATGATAGCCTGAAGGTTGTGTTTAAACTGTGACTTTATTGGAGTCACTCCGCTGGAAGGTCTTTGGTTGGACAGCTGCTGGGAATTTTATTGCTTGATCTTTTAAGGGAAGGGCTTGTGCTGAAACATGCTGGCTGCAGGCAGGGGATTTCCTCCTCTGGCAAATGGCCAGAGAAACAATACAAAGCAGCTAGAACAGGAAGAAGGAAGAGAGGAAAGTCAAATCCATCCAGTGTGCTGAGGGAAAAATGTTGCCACTTCAGAATCATCACAGCAGATATTTTGATGGCAAGCAATGCATGAGATCTTTGGGGAAAAGTGAGGGTGAGAGAGAGGAATCTGCAATCAGCTATAGCTTCACTGCAAGTTGCAGACCAGGAAAGGCTCTGTGTCAGAGAAGTCGCTGAGACCAGTTAAGTGGAAATGAGGACGTTTGTACAAATGGCAAGATTTCCATTAGTACAGGAAACTGCTAACTGCACACGTCACATAGCTCACGTGAACATCCTCCAGAAATCTAATAGGATATTGCTCCTTCAATCTGCTGGACAGGATCTCTCAATGCCAGACTCCTTAGATGCTGCTGCACCCGCTGAGTTTCTCCAGCTTTTTGTGTAACCCTCTCTCAATGCAATGCTCCCTATCCCTGCTTTTCATGACAAGAAATGGTATTGTATTGTATTCTAAGTAAGGCTTAGCCTACACCTTAGAAGTTTTCCCATTGACTTCCCTATTCCTAATGTAATACTTACCAGCTGTAATTATGTGAAGAGAAAATGAAATTGCAGCTTTGCTAATCCCATTCCGTTAGGTTTTATCTAGTGATGTATTGTATACCATTTACTTTCTCTTCAGACTGAAATCTCTTCAGTCTCTGTTTGTAGTGAACTCAATGGCTGAAGATCCATGTCGCCTGGAGTCGAGAATTCTAAAGGTTCACTTCAATTCCCCAGAATATTGATATCTTTGCTCCTAATTTCATGACTTCATGCTGGAAGGGAAGGACTACAAATAAAAATGATTAGATCCCTGAGTACTGGTGCAATGTCACAGAGTCATGGAGTGATACAGTGTGGAAAAAGGCCCTTCGGCCCAACTCGCCCAACTCACCCACACCGGCCAACAATGTCCCAGCTGCACTCATCCCACTTGCCTGCGCTTGGTCCATAACCCTCCAAACCTGTCCTATCCATATACCTGTCTAACTGTTTCTTAAACGATGGGATAGTCCCAGCCTCAACTACCTCCTCTGGCAGCTTGTTCCATACACCTAGCACACTTTGTGTGAAAACGTTACCCCTCGGATTCCTATTAAATCTGTTCCTCTTCACCTTGTCCTCTGATCCTCGATTCCCCTACTCTGGGCACAATACTCTGTGCATCTATCCAATCTATTCCTCTATTCCTCTCATGACTTCTAAAAGATCTCTCCTCATCCTCCTGCGCTCTATGGAATAGAGACCCAGCCTACTCAACTTCTCCCTATAGCTCACACCCACTAGTTCTGGCAACTTCCTCGAAAACCTTTTCTGAACCATTTCAAGCTTGACAATATCTTTCCTAGAACTGAACTGAAAATATGGTGCCCAGAACTGAACACAATATTCTAAATACGGTCTCACCAACATCTTATACAACTGCAACATGACCGCCCAACTTCTATACTCAGTACTCTGACTGATAAAGGCCAAAGTGCCAAAAGCCTTTTTGTCCACCTTATCTACCCGCGACTCGATCTTCAAGGAACCACGCACCAATACTCGTAGATCCCTCTGCTCTACAACACTACCCAGAGGCCTACCATTTACTGCATAAGTCCAGCCCATGTTCGCCGTCCCAAAATGCAACACCTCACACTTCTCTGCACTAAATTCCATCAACCATTTTTCCGCCCACCTGGCCAATCGATCCAGATCCTACTGCAATCGTTTAAAACCACCTTCACTATCTGCAAAACCACTAACGTTTGTATCATCAGCAAACTTGCTAATCTTGCCCTGTATGGTCTCATCCAAATCATTGATGTAGATGACAAACAGTAACGGTCCCAGCACCGAACCCTGAGGCACACCACTAGTCACATGCATCCAGTCTGAGAAGCAACCTTCCACCATTGTCCTCTGCTTCCTTCCATTGAGCCAATTTGCTATCCATTCAGCAATCTCTCCTTATATCCCATGTGATCTAACCTTCCAGAGCAGCCTGCCATGCGGAACCTTGTCGAATGCTTTACTGAAGGTCCATGTACACAACATCTACAGCTCTGATCTCATCAACCTTTTTCGTCACGTCTTCAAAAAAATCTGTCAGATTTGTGACACGACCTCCCACGTAGAAAGCAATGCTGACCAAAGATACTAGAGGAGCAAGATAGACCACTTGGCATCATGGGTAATTTTTTTTGTGCCATTTTGGGAATCAAATATAGGAGCTTTTTTTTAATTGGCTTCTGTCATGGCATCCACATCTACAAGCTTAGCGAGCTGTTCTGCTATAAAGTGCTCGAATCGCCAATGTACGCGACCCAACCTGTCTTCGGGTTCCCCACTAAAGACAAAAGGTAAGAAAAAAAAATTATTTTCTGTCGTGTGGACTGCCCGATCTCTTCCTATAGCTCAGATCGCGTAGCGGGGGGTCGCCAGCAGAATTGCTCCGATCGTAGGCCTGCGGACTATAACATCCTGAAGCCGTGGTCTGCGGAGCTTCTAGTCGCAAGGGCAGCGTGCACTTGCCCTCGCGGAGTCTGGGATTCCTCACCGGAGAAGAGTTCCGACCGCTGGCCCACGGCCTATAACATCATGAAGCCCCGATCTCCAGTAGGAGGAGGCCGATTCGGAACCTCCAAGCCGTGGACCCCGAATCGGCTTGAGTTTAAGCCGCTTTGAAATGTTGTTTAAAATCTATATTGATAAAAGTCTGATCTTGACCACTTCCTGTTGTTCTGTATATTGATTTTAGAAAAAACGCTGCCACTTATGGCTGTGATTTTTGGCCATGCTACTCAGAGTCCCCCTCCGCTGTGCAGGACAAGAGGATTTTCCCATCGACGAAGAATAAAATAATTATTAGTGTTTGAAAAATGTTGAGATTTTCTCTCCTGAAGGCCACGCCCCTTCCGGAAGGTCTATAAAACCCGGAAGTGTTGAGTGCCTCAGTCAGTCTCTGCAAGATTGGGGAAGGGAAAGGGTCACGTCTCTCTGTCTGAGCTGTGAATAACACTGAACACATGTCTACTGAACTGTGAGTGTGGTTTTACTGACCTTGAGTGCCCTTAATGTGGTTTGAAAATGAAAATGTGGTTGGTTTGAAATAAAGCACAGCAAATGGTTGTTGGTGGTTGGTTTGAAATAAAGCACAGCAAATGGATGTTGGTGGTGGTTGGTTTGAAATAAAGCACAGCAAATGGATGGTGGTGGTGGTGGTTGGTTTGAAATAAAGCACAGCCAATGGTTGTTGGTGGTGGTTGGTTTGAAATAAAGTACAGCAAATGGTTGTTGGTGGTGGTTGTTTTGAAATAAAGCACAACAAATGGTTGTTGGTGGTAATTGGTTTGAAATAAAGCACAGCAAATGGTGTCTAAACTTGACAACTTCCTGTTTGCCCAGTATTTTTATTTTTAGATGAAGCGCTACCACATATGGCTATGATTTATGGCCATCTTACTCAGTCCCCCTCTGCTCACCATGTGCAGAGGATTCTTTCCATCAATGAAAAATAAAAGTGTTATTCGTGTTTAAAAAATGTTGAGAATCTCTCTCCTGTCAATCACGCCATGAAGGCCACGCTCCTTCCGGTGGGAAGGGGGAGGGATTATAAAATCCGGAAGTGTGGGTGTGGCTCAGTCTCTGCAAGGTGGGGGAGGGAGAGGTCAAGACTCTGTCTGAGCTGTGAATCAACTGAACACACTGAATGTCTACTGAACTGTGAGTGAGGTGTTTATGTGGTGTTTATGTAGTGTTTTGTGTGGTATTATGGTGGTTTCACCCTGCTTGAAATGGTATGAAACTCCAACAGTAAATATGTGGATTTCAACTATGTTTGAAACACTACATCTGGAAGATATGAGACTGATCAGATCGTTTCTATCAGACATGGTCTGCATTTATAGAATTGCTACAAAGATAGGGTGCAAGAGTACCTCAAAAAGGTACTGATGTTGGGCCTTAGTAAAAGGTGATGAAAAACTATCGAGTTGGTAAATTCCTTTTGCGTGATGTATATAATATAGTAACTGGCTTTTCTTTTTTGTCTCTCTCTCTCTTTCTTTTTCTTTTCTAGGGTCTATCTGGGATGTCAGGACTGTATTATGAACAAAGACTGCATAGACTCGGTTTATACTCTCTAGAATTTAGGAGATTGAGAGGGGATCTTATAGAAACTTACAAGATTCTTAAGGGGTTGGACAGGCTAGATGCAGGAAGATTGTTCCCGATGTTGGGGAGGTCCAGGACAAGGGGTCACAGCTTAAGGATAAGGGGGAAATCCTTTAGGACCAAGATGAGAAGGATTTTTTCACACAGAGAGTGGTGGGTCTCTGGAACTCTCTGCCACAGAGGGTAGTTGAGGCCAGTTCATTGGCTATATTTAAGAGGGAGTTAGATGTGGCCCTTGTGGCTAAGGGGATCAGAGGGTATGGAGAGAAGGCAGGTACGGGATACTGAGTTGGATGATCAGCCATGATCATATTGAATGGCGGTGCAGGCTCGAAGGGCCGAATGGCCTACTCCTGCACCTAATTTCTATGTTTCTATGTTTCTATCTCTCAATCCCCTTTCTCTAACTCTTTGACCAAGGGTTTTTTTCTTCTTCCCTTTGGCACGCTCTTTCACTTACACAATTCTTTTCACCTACTTCACTCTCTCTGTTTCTATTCTTTTTCTTTAAAAGCCATAAAAGTATGGGGTACAATGATTGTAACAATATATATGTGATGTACACTGATGTATTTACCTCTATTAAATAAAAATATTTTTAAAAATAAATAAATGGTATGAAACTGAATTTGAATGTGGTGGCCTTGCACCCTGCATGAAATGGTATGAAACTGCATTTGATTGTGGTGGCCTTGCACCCTGCATGAAATGGTATGAAACTGCATTTGAATGTGGTGGCCTTGCACCCTGCATGAAATGGTATGAAACTGCACTTGAATTTGGTGACCTTGCACACTGCTTGAAGTGGTATGAAACTGCACTTGGATTTGGTGGCCTTGCTATCTACTTGAAGTGGTACGAAACTGTTCATGAATATGCTGGACTTGCACCCTGCTTGAAATGGTACGAAACTGCACTTGAATGTTGTGGCCTTGCACCCTGCTTGAAGTGGTACAAAACTGCACTTGAATTTGGTTGTCTTGCACCCTGCTTGAAGTGGTATGAAACTGCACTTGAATTTGGTGGCCTTGCACCTTGCTTGAAATGGCATGAAACTGCACTTGCATTTTGTGGCCCTGCACCCTGCTTGAAGTGGTAGAAAACTGCACTTGAGTTTGGACTTAACTGCCACCCCAAGAATCCATTTGGCCCACAATGTCCATACTAGCCCTCTGGAAACCAGTCCCTTCAGCCCACAACACCCATACTATCGCTCCAGAAAGCACGCCCCCCCCCCCCCCCCCCTTCCCACTGGCCACCAATATTGGAATTGGTGGAAAGGTGGAATATTGTGTTGGGGAGACCAGCCTTGCCGTGTGAACATGGGACCCAACGGGTCCCACTCAGTCTACTACAGGATAAATGGTGTTTAATGTACACAATGTACACGGATCAATGGTGTTTAAAATACACGATAAATGGTGTTGTCGGGAACAACGACATGCCACAAGGAGCACACATTAAAGTTTTAATGTCCTTCTCAATGTATGATGACTGTAACATATACTATTCTATTCTTACGATCCCAACAATGTATTATATTATATAAGACATCATTTTTTGGTACATGAGCAAGTTTTAGAAAGTCTTCTTTTATAGATCTAGACTTACCACAATAATAAATGTAGACAAAAATGCTGGAAAATTTCGCCAGCATTTTTGGCTACCTTCCAGCAACTGCAGTTCCTTCTTATACAATGATAAAGGTATCAATTCTTACACTGCTGTACATTTTTGGTTTTGTTCTTTTTGCCAGGCATGCATGCTAGTGTAAGCTCTTCTACATTTAAGAAAAATGCAGAACATGACCGTTAAAAGGAAGTGCAAGAAATTTCAAAAAGTGGCACATAAGTAAAGTACATAATTTTGTAAATTTATTTGAAGTAATACAATTGTTTATTTGCATAGTGTGAAATTGTGATTTGTTAGCCTCACAAAATGATGCAAATGATGATTTATTTATTATTGTATATACGTTGGACATTTTGTCCTTTGTGGTAAGCAGGGGTGGGGGTATCATTATTTGATATATGTTGAGTTTTACATCACTTTCATTGGTTAGCTGATATGCGAAACACTGCAACCCTGTATATCTCACACATAAAGCGATGTAAATTATGTAAATCTTACCATGAATGACTGAAATAAGTGTTATCCTTGTTTATGAATTGTGATGTAGAATTATTTAAAATTGAGTGGATTGATGCAATATACTGCTAACCCACAAATGTGTAGTTATGAGATATTCATTTTTAAAAACTCATTCAATAGCTCGGGTGGCTGCGAATGGCCGCCAGGACTGGACAGCGGAACTGCAGCTAGACCCGGGGCTCGCAGGCCACCTGAGAACTGCAGCTAGTCCCGGAGGATCCAGGCCCCCATGCAAGAAAGGCTGCCAACCTCTGGACTAAACCAAACCCTCGATCCTGACCCGCCATCGTTTTTTCAAAATTTATCATCTCAAATGGTGGTGCGTCTTCATTGCCGGGTATAACGGTGACTCTTTTCCCACCATATGTGTTAGATTTTCCTCAAATATATGTTAAATTAAAAACTAAACTATGGTAGCAATGCACAGTATTCATGTCTAAATCTCGCATTTCTGCATCAATGCAGGTATGTATACACTACATTTCATTACACTAATACAGAATGAAAAAATATCTTGGCATGTGTTCATTGATATTTTATTCACAATATTAAGATTTTAGAGAGAGGTTGAATGAAAGAAAGAAAAAAAGGTTCAACAAATAAATCACAAGATCACAAGAAAGATACTAGAGAAATATATATATATGTGTGTGTTATATATTTATATACATATATATCACACATATATACGCATGATATATATATAATGAATATATGTGTGTGTTATATAATTATACACATCAATGTCACAATTATGTACGTGTGTATCATTTATATATATAATACTAGACTAAGTGGGACCCATTGGGTCCCAGCATCACACGGGAGGGCTGGTCCCCCAACGCAATATTCCACCTCTCCACAAATTCCAATATTGATGGCCAGTGGGGAGGGAGAAGGGGGGGGGGGGGCTTTCTGGAGAGCTAGTCTGGGTGTTTGGGCTGAAGGGACTGGTTTACAGAGGGCTAGTATGGACATTGTGGGCCACATGGATTCTTGGGCTGGCGGCTAAGTCACTCAAGCCTGTTGTGCTGGCAGCTCACTCACTGGTGGGCTGGTGGGCTGGCAATTGATTCACAATTCACGAGTGCAGTTTCATACCATTTCAAGCAGGGTGCAAGGCCACTAAAGACAGCGAGTCGTGACCTCTCCCTCCTCCACCATACAGAGACTGAGCCACGCCCACACTTCTGGGTTTTATAGTCCCTTCCCCCTCCCACCAGAAGGGGCGTGGCCTTCATGGCGTGATTGACAGGAGAGAGAATCTCAACATTTATTAAACACTAATAGCTCTTTTATTTTTCATCGATGTGAAAAATCCTCAGTACCTGATGAGCGGAGGGGGACTGAGTATGATGGCCAAAAATCACAGCCGTACATGGTAGCGTTTTTTCGAAAATCAATATAAAGCGCAAACAGGAAGTGGTCAAGATTAGACTTTTAATTATATAGAAGGCAAGGCAACTTTAAATAGGCAAGGCAACTTTAATTAGGCAAGGCAACTTTAATTACGCAAGGCACTCTTTTAAACACTGATCAAAAAATACTAACTAAGATACTAGCACAAAGACTAAGTTCAGTGATCAACAAATTAATTCATCCGGATCAAACAGGATTTATACCAAAACGATATTCTTCATATAACTTGAGACGATTATTCAATATTATATATTCTAAAAGAGGTATTAATAAAGACCTAGTAATTATTTCATTAGATGCGGAGAAGGCCTTTGACCAAGTGGAATGGTCTTATCTGTTTTCGGTCATGGAAACTTTTAAGTTGGGAGAGAAATTTAGATCATGGGTTAAATTATTATATGCTAATCCAACAGCTAGAATATTAACAAATCAAACATTATCAACTAAATTTAATTTATCCCGAGGCTGTAGACAAGGTTGTCCCTTATCCCCACTATTGGTCACACTTGCAATTGAACCATTAGCTCAAAGCGTGAGATTACATCCTGAAATATATGGGTACGAAACTGGAGAAACTGAAAACAAAATCTCCTTATATGCTGATGATGTATTACTTTATATTACAACACCGGAAATTAGTATTTTAAATTTATTAAATTTAATAACTGAATTTGGTTCGTTTTCAGGATATAGTATTAATTGGAATAAAAGTGAACTTATGCCAATAATGGTAAATAATCTACATATATTACAACAATATCCTTTTAAGATAGCAAAAGAAAAAATCAAATATCTTGGAATTCATGTAACAAAAAGATATGATTCTTTATTTAAATCTAATTTCCCACCATTACTGAATAAACTAAATAAGAATATTTTATATTGGAAAACATTACCTATCTCAATGTTAGGTAGAATTAGTGCAATAAAAATGATTTTTCTTCCACAAATACTATATCTTTTCCAATTGATACCAATATACCTTCCTAAAAACTTTTTTTTTAAAGTTGACTTCATAGTCACCAATTTTATCTGGGAATATAAGAGTCATAGAATAAATAAAAAACACTTATGTAAATCAAAATTAAATGGAGGTCTAGCCTTGCCAAATTTTATGTTTTATTACTGGGCAGTTAGTATTAAAATTATGAATTTTTGGATGAATTAGATAAACAACCAAATTGGTTAAAAATGGAAAAAGAAGATTGTACACCTTTTGACATCAGCACGATTTTATTCGCCAATGCTAAACTAGGTAAGAAAACCTATAAAGAAAACCCTATAATAGAGAGTGGGATATGTATCTGGAAACAACTTAAGAAAACATTAAAATTGGAATGTATACCACTAGCTCTCTCCATTGTAAACAATGTCATATTTAAACCTTCAATGATGGATAAAGGTTTTTCACAATGGAAAAATTATGGAATTAATAGGATGGGTGATCTTTACAGGGAAAACTCCTTTCTTTCATTTCAAGAATTACAACAAATTTATGGATTACACTCAAAAGATATTTTAGATATCTACAAATCAGAGACTATGTTAAATCAAACACACAGGAAATTAGAAATAGAAAGGCAGAAATTTTAGATGAATGTCTAAATAAACATCCAAATACAGAAAAATTGATATCATATATTTATAATATTTTATTAGAAAATGATGTACCAATAACAGAAACATATAGGCAATCATGGGAAAACGAATTAGGTCAAACAATTAGACCAGAAATATGGAATGAAAGTTTACAAAATATACAATATTGTTCGTTAAATGCTAGACACATCTTGATACAATTTAAACTACTACATAGATTACATTATTCAAAATCAAAATTACATAGAATTTTTTCAAATATACCAGCCATATGTGATAAATGTCAACACTTAGAAGCTAATCTAACGCACTCATTCACAAACTGTATAAAAATTACTACCTTTTGGGCAGAAATTTTTAAGATAATCTCGAATGTTGTTAATACAAATTTGCTTCCTGACTCAAAATTAATAATATTAGGAATATTAGAAACAGATCAATTAATAACAATAAATCAAAGAATTTTTATAGATTACAGTTTAATAATTGGGAAAAAACTAGTATTGAAATTTTGGAAAGGTCCTACATCCCCCACAATCAAAATGTGGATCACTGAAATGTCGGAGACACTTCATCTGGAAAGATTAAGACTTGTCCTTCTGGGCAAGTTGGATCAATTCAGAGGGACATGGTCTCCATTTATTGAATATTTAAAGGGTCAAAGTGGTTTGGTGCGAGAATCTGACTGATGCCTGAAAGAAGAAATAGACGAAGATTTACATATAATAACCCATGGATATATCTCCAATGATGTACAAACTGCTTAATACTTCATTCATCTTTCTGAATCCCTATCTTTATTTTATTTTTCTCTTTTATTTCCTATCTATATTAAAAATGAAAAATTCATAGAAGTACAAATTAGAAATAATTGTTAATATTAATAATATTAAGAATGTATATCCTTATCTTGATATGTACTTACTTCTAATAAAAAATATTTAACAAAAAAAAAATTAGGCAAGGCAACTTTAATTAGGCAAAGCAACTTTAATTAGGCAACACAGCTTTAGCATTTCCAAACCAAAGGCAACACAGCTTTAGCATTCCTAAACCAAAGGCAACTCAGCTTTAGCATTTACAAACCAAAGGCAACACAGCTTCAGCATTTCCAAACCAAAGGCAACACAGCTTTAACATTTCCAAACTATATTTTTAAACCACATTAAGGGCACGAACAGGTCAGTAAAACCACTCACAGTTTAGTAGACGTGTTCAGCGTTATTCACAGCTGAGAGATGTGAGCTGAGAGATGTGACCCTCTCGCTCGCCCCATCTTGCAGAGACTGTCTGAGGCACTCAACACTTACGGATTTTATAGTCCCTCAGGAAGGGGCGTGGCCTTCAGGAGAGATAATCTCAACATTTTTTAAACACTAATAACTATTTTATTTTTCATCGATGGGAAAAATCCTCTTGTCCTGCGCAGCGGAGGGGGACTCTGAGTAAGATGGCCAAACATCACAGCTGTAAGTGGCAGCGTTTTTTCTAAAATCAATATACAGAACAACAGGAAGTGGTCAAGATCAGACTTTTAGTGATATAGATAAATACGTGTTTATAATATATAAATATATTTGCCTTTATGGCTTATGTTCCTTATAACGTATAGGCAAAAAAAAAGGCAAATATAATTGCCTTTGAGGCTTATGTACATGAGGAGAATGGTTCATGTACATCATGAATTGCTTTAAATCAAAGTTGCTTCTGATCCATGAGGAACTTTGAAATCTATTATCTCTATCTTGCCTCACACACATACTGTTCCCCCACAACACTAATTAATGGACTGATGTGGATTAAACTGCGAGAGGCATAACGGAGGTGGTGTCTTATTCCTAAAATGGCGGAAGTGACGTTCCGTTGCGTTCCTTTGCTTACTACACGTCAGTCCATTGGATTTCGTAGGAGTGGTCTATCTTGCTCCTCTAGTAATTTTGATGCTGATTATACCTAATCAGCCCTTGCCCATCCAAATGCCTGGATATCCTAGCCCTCAGAATACTCTCAAGTATCTTACCAACTACAGATGTTAAGCTCACTGGCCTATAGTCCCAGCATTTTCCCTGCAGCCCTTCTTGAAAAGAGGTACAACATTTGCCACCCTCCAGTCTTCTGGCACCTCACCTGTATTTTAGGATGACTCGTACATTTCAACCAGGGCTCCCACAATTTCCACTCTAGTTTCTTGCAATGTTCTTGAATACATCAGATCAGGCCCGGAGATTTGTCTACCTTCATACACGACAGTACCTTCAGTACTTCTTCGACAGTAACCCTGACTGCTCTCAAGACAGCTTCGGAGTGGCGGCGCTGCTTGTCAGCTGTGGCTCACCTGCAGTCCGTCTGTCTTTTATTTTATTTTTGTCCTCGTCCCTGTTTTTGGTGTTTATTTTTGGTTTGTCGGGTTGTGTATGTGTGTGGGGGGGGGGGGGGAGGGTGGGAGAAACGGGGTTTTAGTCTCTCCCTTCGGGGGGATGCGACTTTTCCTGTCGTGTCCCCCGACACCGTCTCCGTCTGTGCTGAGGCCCTGGTGATGGCCTTCCAGCTTCCAGCGGCGGCAGCACGGCCTTCAGAGCTTCAGCGGCAACCTGGCTTCCGGCGGCGGCCTGGGTTTCGGGAGCTGCGGTGCTCCAGCGGCGGCCTGGGTGTTGGGTGCTGCGGTGCTCCAGCGGCGGCCTGGCTCCCACTGAGCTGCGGTGCTCCAGCGGCGGCCTGGGTTTCGGGAACTGCGGTGCTCCAGCGGCGGCCTGGGTTTCGGGAGCTGCGGTGCTCCAGCGGCGGCCTGGCTCCCTCTGAGCTGCGGTGCTCCAGCGGCGGCCTGGCTCCCTCTGAGCTGCGGTGCTCCAGCGGCGGCCTGGCTCCCTCTGAGCTGCGGTGCTCCAGCGGCGGCCTGGGTTTCGGGAGCTGCGGTGCTCCAGCGGCGGCTTGGCTTTCAGGAGCTGCGGTGCTCCAGCGGCGGCCTGGCTTTCGGGAGCTGCGGTGCTCCAGCGACGTTCCGGCGGCGGGCCCTGTGGCGGTGTTCCGGCGTTCCGGCGTCAGCGGTGGCGGCGGCCTGGATCCCCTCAGCGCAGAGGGAGAATAAGGAGGGGAGAAAAGACAGAGACCCTAAGACTTTTGCCTTCCACCACAGTGAGGAGGTGTTTGGTGAACTCACTGTGGTGGATGTTAATTTTGTGTTTATTGTATGGTATTGTTATTTTTATATATGTATGACTGCAGGTACGAAATTTCGTTCAGACCGAAAGGTCTGAATGACAATAAAGGCATTCAATTCAATTCAATTCCAGTGACTTCCTCCGTCCTACTGTCTTTCTCCTCGGTAAACACAGAGGAGAAATACTCATTTAGGACCTTGCCCATCTCCTGTGGCTCCACACAGGGGTGACCACTTTGATTCCTGATGTCCCACTCTCTCTCTAGTTACCCTTTCCCCCCTTATGTATTTATAACATAATTTGGGATTGTCCTTAATGCTGCCCGCCAGAGCTATCTCCTGGCCCCTTTTTACCCTTCTGATTTCCTTTGTTCCCAAAACTCCTCCAGGGATGCACTTGATCCCAGCTGCCTATACCTGTCCCAAACATCCTTCTTGTTTTTGACCAACATCTCAATTTCCCTCGTCAGCCAAGCTTCCTTACATTTGTCTGCTTTGCCCTTCACTCTAACGGGGACGTACAAATCCTGAGCTTTCTTCAGCACACTTTTAAAAACATCGCACTTGGCCACTTAGCATTTTAACACGTGGATCCTCTCCGTCCCTATCCATAACGATCTTAAACCTAATCGAACTGTGGTCACTGGTCCCAAAAGGCTCCTCCACACACACTTAATTAACTTACCCTTTCCAATTTCCCAATACTAGATCCAGCGTTGCCCTCTCACGTGTGGTGGCCTACACATACTGCTTAAGAAAACCCTCCTGAACACTTTTGATCAATTGCACCCCTTCTGAACCCTTCACGCTATGATTTTCCCAGTCTATATTTGGAAAGTTAAAATACTTTACTACAACAACCTTTTTTGACCTGCAGCTGTCTACAATCTCCCGGCACATTTGTTCTTCTAATTTCCGTTGACTATAAGGGGGTCTGTAGTACACCCCCAACAAGGTGATCATCCCTTTCTTGTTCCTCAGCTCCACCCATATGGCCTCAATGGACGAACCATTCGTAATGTTACCTCTGAACACAGCCACGACATCCTCCTTAACCAACAATACAATCCCACCTCCTCCTTATCCCTCACCCCTGTCCCTCCTGAAGCTCATGTACCTCGGAACATTGAGCTGACAGTCCTTCCCCTCCCTTAACCAGGTTTCAGTCATGGCTACAACGTCCCAGTGGCTCGTACCTATCCATGCCCTAAGCACATCTGCCTTACCGTCAGGCCCCTTGCATTAAAATTATTATGTGAATAGTGGCCGATTAGGAAAAGGGGAAATGCAACGAGACCTGGGTGTCATGGAACACCAGTCATTGAAAGTAGGCATGCAGGTGCAGCAGGCTGTGAAGAAAGCAAATGGTCTGTTAGCATTCATAGCAAAAGGATTTGAGTATAGGAGCAGGGAGGTTCTACTGCAGTTGTACAGGGTCTTGCTGAGACCACACCTAGATTATTGTGCACAGTTTTGGGCTCCTAATCTGAGGAAATACATTCTTGACATAGAGGGAGTGCAGAGAAGGTTCACCAGACCAAACTTACAAAATTCTTAAGGGGTTGGACAAGCTGAATGCAGGAAGATTGTTCCCGATGTTGGGGAAGTCCAGAACAAGGGGACATGGTCTAAGGATCAGAGGGAAGTCTTTTCGGACCGAGATGAGAAAAACATTTTTCACACAGAGAGTGGTGAATCTCTGGAACTCTCTGCCACATAAGGTAGTTAAGGCCAGTTCATTGGCTATATTTAAGAGGGAGTTAGATGTGGCCCTTGTGGCTAAAGGGATCCGGGGTATGGAGAGAATGCAGGTACAGGATACTGAGTTGGATGATCAGCCATGATCATATTGAATGGCCTACTCCTGCACCTATTTTCTATGTTTCTATGTTTCTAAAATACGTGCAGTTTAAACCAACCCTCCTTCCTCGCTCGCCGCCTTTCGCCTGCCTATTCTGTCCACTAACCTTTCCCACACCACCCTCCATACCAACTTCTAGCCTCTCACGTGCCCGTCCTGCACAAGATCCCACCCATCTGCCAATCTAGTTTAAATCCTCCTGTGTAGCATTAGCAAACCTTCCCGCTAGGAAGTTTATCCCCCTCCAGTTTAGGTGCAACCCGTCCCTTTTTCACAGATCACTCCTGCCCCAGAAGAGATGCCAATTCTGAATACCTGCCCCCTGCACCAACTCCTCAGCCACACATTAATTTTCCCTATTTTCCTATTCTTACCTTCACTAGTACGAGGTACTGGAAGAAATCCTGAGATCACTACCTTGCAGGTCCTGCTTTTCAGTTTTCTACCAAATTACATAAACTCGTGTTGCAGAACCTCCTTCCTCTTCCGGACTCTATCATTTATGCCAACATGCACAACGGCCTCCGGCTGCTCCCCCTCACTCTTGAGGATGCCGTGCAGCCACTCCGTGATGTCCTGGACCCTGGGACCACGGAGGCAACACACCATCCTGGAGTCTTGCCTGCTGCCACAGAATCTCCTATTCACACCTCTGAAGATGGAGTCTCCCACCACAATGGCTCTTCCTGACGTCACTCTTCCCCGTTGACCAGGCTTGGAATCACATCCCTGGGTACCACTCAATTTTGTCGTGTCATCCGCTCCCTAGAGGATGTACAGCAGGGTCTCCTGCACGCCACGATTACTGTTTTTTCTCACAGTCACCCACCTTTGCTCTTCCTGTATCCTTGGTGTGACAACCTCACTATAGGTCTTGTTCATGAAACTCTCGTTTTCCCGGATGGCCCTGAGGTCATCCAACTGCTGCTCCAGTTCCCCAGCATCTTCATTCAGGATCTGCACCTGGACACAATTTCTGCAGGTATAGTTTCCAGAAGCACCAGCAGTGTCCCAGACTTCTCACATCCTGCAGAAAACACACTGTACCAACTTGCCTGCCATTTCTTCAGTGGACAAAAAAATCTCAAATTTTGAATCAAGTGTAACCTCCTTGCCTCAGCCTCCTTGTCGAAGACTCTTGAGCCAAAGACTCACACTTTACTCACCAAGGCACTTCACCTCAACAAGGCCGGTCCACGACAGCTGCACTTCTTTATCTGTTGCACAATCTACTTTGGGGCTAATTTTGAAATTCATCGAACCTGGGCCTTTGGCGTTTTTTAAAAATCTGCTTTCCCTCTGACTCACCTACTTCCAGCCAATACTCGCTCTCACTGCTTCTGGCTGCTGCTTCTCTCCGACCTTCACGGTAAATCCCTACAACCACATGATAACAAGTTTCTTTTTGCACAAGCACTGCCATAAATGTGAAGGCAGCTCCTTATAGGAAAGTAGCTGCTATATCATAGTGACCACATCGGCCAATATCACTACTGATAAACAAAGACAAAAATAATTTAATACATTAGTTCCCCCTGGTCAGTGGCTATCTCGGGGTGAAGAGCATTAAGGTGGATAAATCTCCAGTGCCATGATGAAGATCTTTGCATTTTCTTCAGCCACAGGTGAGGCCCTGGAAAATTGGAGAGTAACTAATGTTAATCTTTTGTTTAAGAAGGGAAGTAGAGAGAGAATCCAGGGGATCCATGGTGAGCCTCAGGTCAATGGTAGGGAAGCTGGTGGAGTGGATTCTACAGGATACAATTGACTCCAATATGGAAGAGAATGGGTTAATTCAGTCAGCATGGCCTTGTACATGGCGGGTCATATCTTGCTAACTGGATTGAATTTTTTTTAGGAAATTATGAAGGTGATTGATGGGGATAGGGCATGGAATATTGTCTACATGTTAGTAAGGTGTGTGATAAAGTTTCCCCATGGCAGGCAGATCCAAAAGTATTAAGATGCACGGAATTCACAGTGTCGTGGTCATATGGATTCAGAACTGGCCTACTCAGAGAAGACAGAGGATTGAGGTGGACAAATGTAATTCTGACTGGAGGTCTGTTACCAGTGGAATTCTGCTGGGATCTCAGCTGTTTGTGAAACAGCTTTGCATGTAAACATCTTCTTCTTCTTCTTTCGTGTTGCTGCCTGGTATACAGTTCCCATGAAGGGAACTGCCTCCCTTTCAGCCAAACATCAGTTGAGTGAAATTGCAGTGATTCACTTGCTCCTCCTTTAACCTCATTTACTGTATCGGCTGTTCTATGTGTGGACTCCTATATATCAGCAAGACCAAGCACAGACTGGGCGATCGATTTTGCTGAACACCTTGGCCGATGTGATCTCCTGGTTGCCAAACTCTTTAAATCCCCTTCACATTCCCATACAGACCTTTCTGTCCTGGGCCTCCTCTACTGTCAGTGAGGCCAAATGCAAATTGGCGGAACAGCACCTCATATTTCGCTTGAACAGCTTACAACTCAAATTAAAGTGAGTTAGAAGACAGCAGTGCTGGTAGATGACCAGGACATACTGGTGAACACCCTGCAAAATTGTGAGATACAACCACTGAATTCTACGTTGCGCAGGTAGTTGGAAGGCACAGCAAGGTAATGGGCGATATCTAGTACCAAGCCCTGTCCTCCACACTTGGCACAAATCTAACAAATTCCAAATCCGCTTCTGAGTAGGTCAACAGCAAACCGCTGCTTCTCCAGAGCTGGAGCAGGAACCGTCCAGCCCTTCAATGGATGCCATGACTTAGCGGCAGCGTGACCAAATCTGTAGCTGTGTCTCCAGTCACCTGGACCAAGGCTGCCCTCCAACAGCAGAGCAGACACGGGTGAGGAGGCAGAATGAGGGCAACCCCCAGCCAACCACAGCCACGGACAGGACCACTGTCACCAACACACCTGCACACACCTTGCACTCCAACTCTGGTACAGGCTCCAGATGATGACTGTAAACGCCAACCTTCTCTGTGTTCCTTTGGAGTTAAAACAAGAGCAAGGTCAGAGAGAGCTGACTGTGGAGTCAGTGATAATTAGTGAGTCAGTGCGAATTAGTGACAAATCCCCTACAACGTACAAATTTGCGACCTGGACAGGAGCTCCCAAACAGAACTTAACAAGTTAACCTAGGTTAACCTAGACTTTTTCCATATCACCTCCCTCACAGCCTAACACCAAGGATTGGTGCGGCCTTTCCCGGAGTCAGGGCCAAACCTTCAGCAGCGGGCTCAGCATGGACTTTTCATTGCGGAGTGGGCGAGCCCTCGCCGGGGGTCGCCAGAAGGGAGTGCTCCGATCACTGGCCCCGGGCAGCTTGAAACCGCGGACTGCGGAGATTCCACTGGCGTGGCATCTGGAGGCTGGGATCCCTCGTTGGGAACCCCGGAGGAAAAGAGCTCGGCCCACGGCCTACAACAGCTTGAAGCTGCGGACTGCGGTGCTTCTTGCCACGGTTGCGGCGGGGACTTACTTACTTAATATCCGGAGTGGGATCCCTCGCCGGGGATCCCTGGAGAAGAGCGCCGACCGCCGGCCTGCAGCCGGCGTCGTCTTCAAGCCGCGGTCTCCGGTAGGGAAGTACCGATTCGGGACATACCTTGCCTGTACATCTTGCCACCCGCAGCGGAGACTACGGAGGTTTATGGTCCCGACCATGGGGAAAAATGGAGGAGGACTGACTGAACTTTGTGCCTTCCATCACAGTGACGTGGTGAATGTTTTCTTAATTTTTTATTGTGTATTGTGTGTTCTTTTTTTATTGTACCGCTGCTGGGAAGCTCATTTCACTGCACTTCATTGTGTATATGACGAATAAATCTGACTATTGACTATTGAGGTTACACAGATAGGAATTAAATTGGCACCAGGCTCTCAAATAGTAGATGCAGTGATAGGAATCCAGACTTAATCTGTGTAAACTATGGCTAAACCTTCATCCAGGAATTCATTGTTTAAAAATGTTGTTCTGCACTGTCTGCTATTTATGGTCAATATCAGTCACTGTTCTACTCAGAACTGAAGCCGGTTAATCTTTTGCACTGCTGTGTTTATTGTTGGAAGTTTTGGGTTCTGTGCATGTTTACCTTATGATCATTGTCATTTGTTGGCTGAATGCGATTTAAATAACATGAATATTTCACTGATCACACACTTGAAATATTACCTCAGGCAAACATTTGAGTTCCTGATCCACTGAATGGAGGGCTATTTCTAACTTGTGCGAAGATGTTTTTAATTTCCTGATTTGTTAATTTTTTAACTTTGTATCCCCAGTACTGAAAAAAAGTAATTAAAAATTAAAGCTTTCATCGCAGATGTTAGAATTATTTAACATTTTTCTGTGAAGACAGTATCTTGGAGGAAAGATAGTAACCTGAAACTTTAAAAATACTTGAAATAATGGAACTACAACTAGAAATTGGTCTTGTTTTCATACAGCTTAAATTGAAATTAAATACCATTAATAGTAGTTTGGGAAGGGGGGGGATTAAAAATATATTTCCAGATAGCAAGGGGGACTCACAGACTTAATTCAATCCAAGACCTCTCTTCCTTTGTTTACCTTTTCCATTCCGCTCCCATCCTTACCTGGACTCACTACCCTCACCCACATGGTTCCATCTACCAATTACCCACATACCTACCTAGGTACCTGGGTTTCTTGCTTAGCTCACCTTTCGTGAACCCTCCCACACCTAGTCACCTTTCCTGAACCCTCCCACACCTGGTTCCATCTGCCCTCCATCTGGATACATCAATCACCTGCCAGCCTGTGTCTCTATCATCCTTCTCCCCCACCACCAGCTTCAAATGCCTAATTTATTCCATACGATTCCACCTATGACTCACTGGCCTATGTCTCAACAATCCCTCCTCCCCTTCCCATCAATCCTACCTCACCTGTTTCCACCTATTACCGACCAACCTTTGCCTCACTCTGTGCTCTCACCTATTTATTGGTTATCTTCCTTCTACACTCCGAGTTATGTTACAGAGTATCAACCTGAAACTATGACCATCCCTCTGCCTCCGCAGATGTCCCATGAGCCGGTAAGTTGTTCCAGCAACATCTTACTAACACTATGAAAGACTGATAGCTTTCAAAACAAATTGCAACAAAGGAATGATCAAGTCAGCATTTCAAAAAATAAGTGGGCTTACTGCATATAAAGGAATAATTAGGTGACAAATCCATCATGGACCATGGCTGTAGAGACATGAAATAGATGACAAGCAACAATGGGCCTCACACCAATCTCCGAGGCACACCACTGGTCACAGGCCTTCAGTCCAAAAGTAAACTACCACCACCCTCAGCTTCCTGCCATGAGGCCAACTCTGTATCCAGTTAATTTTAGCTCTTCCTGAATCTCATGCTATCTAAGCTTCCAGAGTAGCCTATTATGTGGAACCTTGCCAAAGGCCTTGCTGAAGGCCCTGTAGACTACATCGCTGACATTTAATGTAAAGCATAATTGAGATAAACAATCAGCTGTCATGATGTGAGCATACCATTAGACCATGCACTGCCTCAATGTAACCTTCCTTGTATGACTTGTTTACTGGGGTTGAACAGGAACATGTCAAATCAAACCAATGGGAGACTGTGATCTTATAGTCAATGGATGCCTTATTTATTTATGTTTTGGAACCTATCCACTTTCCAAAATGTATTCAGAGCTGTGACGACTAACTGGGGAACACAAGTCTCTGTCTCCCATTCAGGATTTAATGACATGGACAGTCTGTGACTTTGAGTTAGATCTTGACCTTCACATTTTAGCTGGTAGCTATTTTGCATTGTAGGTTATTTCACACGAGGGACTGCAATAGCATTATCACATCGGGTCTTTTCTGGGCTAAAAAACAATGCTTCATCCCCTTTATCAGTGAGATTTCAGGACAGTCCAAAAAAATAAAGCAAACAATGTAGGGAAATAAGTTCGAGTCAAACTGGGTCTCCCAAAGAGAAATAAAATAGAGATTGAATATAAAGACGCCGATACATATTGAAAGATAGTTTTAATCTTTAATTTTTGAAGTCTTGCCAAATAATCTATGAATAGTTGATGATTTATCTTGTTCCCTTCCTAGCCCAGGATGAAAGGTTTTGCAGGAACATGAATTGCATTATCGGGAGGGCCTTGGCTTTGTTACAACAATCCAGAACGTTCTGCAATGAGTTTAAGTGCCATTTAATGCATGAATGCAGCAATTTGCCAAAACCCACTGTAAGTTCACTTTCAAGCTCCCAATATTTAGAGGCAAATGATTGGGTGATTTAAATCAGCTAAGAGCTTATGCTGATTTATGGGTCATTACACTACTGGCCTGTTTGCCAAGTGCAAATACAAAACGATTGAGTTTCATATGCTTCAAGAGTTAGTTAGAGTCAAGAGCATTTCACAAACAGTTCCTGAGATCCTCATCACCACAGAAGAAGGCAGTATAAGAGGCTTTGGAGAGGAGTGTAAGCCTGCGCCAAAGATCAACAAACAAGAACCAATTTTATCAAATTTCTCAAAATCAATTGTAGTATTGTAATGAAATATGAACAGATTTTGAGGATTCAGATCACGGAATCGAAAGAACATTTCAGGCTACAAACAACTATCTTTATTATGGGAAAACATAATAATACTAGACTAAGTGGGACCCGTTGGGTCCAATGTTCACATGGAAGGGCTGGTCCCTCAACGCAATACCCACCTCTCCACCAATTCCAATATTGATGGCCAGTTCAATATTGAGGGGGGGGGGGGGGGGGGCTTTCTGGAGCAATGGTATGTGTGTTGTGGGCTGAAGGGACTGGTATCCAGAGGGCTAGTATGGACATTGTGGGCCAAATGGATCTCGGGGTGGCAGCTCGGTCCTTCAAGCCTGATGTGCTGGCAGCTCAGTCACGGCTGGTGGGCTGGCAGCTCACTCACGGCTATTCCTTGAAATTCAATTTCATGAAGGGTGCAAGGCCACCAAATTCAAATGCAGTTTCATACAAGTTCGAGCATGGTGCAAGGCCAACAAATTCAGGTGCAGTTTCCCACCATTTCAAGCAGGGTGCAAGGCCACCAAATTCAAGTGCAGCTTCATACCACTTCAAGCAGGGTGCAAGGCTACCAAATTCAGGTGCAGTTTCCAACCACTTCAAGCAGGGTGCAAGGCCACCGAATTCAAGTGCAGTTTCCTACCACTTCAAGCAGGGTGCAGGGCCACCAAACTCAAGTACAATTTCCTGCCACTTCAAGCAGAGTGCAGGGCCACCAAACTCAAGTGCAGTTTCCTGCCACTTCTAGCAGGGTGCAAGGCCAACAAACTCAAGTGCAATTTCCTGTCACTTCAAGCAGGATGCAAGGCCACCAAATTCAAGTGTAGTTTCCTGCCACTTCCAGTAGGGTGCAAGGCCACCAAACTCAAGTGCAGTTTCATACCATTTCATGCAGGATGCAAGGCCACCACATTCAAATGCATTTTCATACCATTTCAAGCAGGGTGAAACCACCACAAAACCACACTCACAGTTCAGTAGACATTCAGTATGTTCAGTTGATTCACAGCTCAGACAGAGTCGTGACCTCTCACTCCCCCATCATGCAGAGACTGCCACACACACACTTCCAGGTTTTATAATCCCTTCCCCCTCCCACTGGAAAAGGTGTGGCCTTCATGGCGTGATTGACAGGAGAGAGATTCTCAACAGTTTTGAAACACTAATAACACTTTTATTTTTAATTGATGGGAAGAATCCTCTGCACCCGATGAGCAGAGGGGGGCAGAGTAAGATGGCCAAAAATCACAGCTGTAAGTGGTAGCGTTTTATCTAAAATCAATAAACAGTGCAAACAGGAAGTTGTCAAGTTTAGACCAGCAACCATTTGCAGTGCTTTTTACTTCAACCCCAAACCCGAAACCAACCATTTGCAGTGCTTTTTATTTCAACCCCAAACCTCAAAACAACCATTTGCAGTGCTTTTTACTTCAACCCAAAAACCCAAACTAAGCATTTTTCAGTGCTTTTTACTTCAACCCCAAACCCCAAACCAACCATTTGCAGTGCTTTTTACTTCAACCCAAAACCCATTTTCATTTTCAAACCACATTAAGGGCACTCAAGGTCAGTAAAACCACACTCACAATTTTATAGCCATGTGTTCAGTGTTATTCACTGCTCAGACTGATAGACGTGACCCTCTCACTTCCCCCATCTTGCAGAGACTGACTGAGGTACAACACCTCTGGGTTTTATAGTCCCTCCCCCCTCCCACCAGCAGGGACAGCAGAGAGGTTGTCAACATGTTTTAAACATTAATGACTCTTTTATGTTTCATCGATGGGAAAAATCCTCTTGTCCTGCGCAGTGGAGGGGGACTCTGAGTAAGCTGGCCAAAAATCACAGCCGTAAGTGGCAGCGTTTTTTCTACAATCATGAAACAGAAAAACAGGAAGTGTCAAGATATTACTTTTAATAATATAGATGGAACCAGCAATAAAAGGGAACCAGCAAGAAAACATTTATGCAGGTAAACAGAATTAATAACGGAATAAAGCTCATGCCTCTCTTGCCCACCAATTTTCCTTGATCTGAGGGTGGATGCAGCAACAAACCTCACTGCCTTTGGCCCATTGGAAACACTGGCTTGCGATGGCTGGTCTGTACAGCTCAAGGGTCCTGGCGCCATTCCAGATCCTGATCCAGGGTGAAGTTTCTCTCTCCTCTATCTCTTTCAAAGATCAAGTCCAGTGAGCTCAACTGCAGCATGCACTTATATAATCAACAAGCCAGCACTTGTACCCTCATTGACAAACAACAGTTGACTATGTATTTAAGACTGGATGTTCCTCTTAGTGCTGAAAATGAAGCTTATTGACTGCGTCAGGTGCCGAGCTAGTTTCCAATGTCTGTGAGAAAGATATATTTATTTTATCTATTACTAGGTGTCCTTGTACTGGCCCCATGATTTACTGGTTCTTCTAGATGAGCCAAAGCATTTCTCCTCATTGTTTTTTCTAAGAGCGCCTGCTTGCATGATGTATGGTGCTATAGGCAGACAACTCTTAGCTGAAAGCGTGTTTAACCCTTACGTTACGTATCACTGTGGACAGAAACATAGTGGATCACTGCAGCCACGCATCTGTCAGATGAAGGAGGAGGAAGAAGCCGACAATAAAGACTTTGTGAGAAATTGGCTGCCTGATGAGAGTGTAAAGAGCCTGTCCCACTTACGTGTCCTTGGCACGCAAATTACGTAAATTTCATGGTCGTGTTGAGCCGCGACGGTCCCGCGAAGGTCGCGTGCGATTTCATGTGTACGCACAGCCGTCTGGAGCGCGTGACGTCATTTGAAGATGGACACAAAGCTGGAGTAACTCAGCGGCATCGGCAGCAGCTCTGGAGAGAAGCAATGGGGGACGTTTCATGTCGAGACTCTTCTTCAGTCTGAAAAGAAGGGTCTTGACCCGAAACGTCACCCACTGCTTCTCCCCAGAGATGCTGCCGGTCCCGCTGAGTTACTCCTGCATTTTGTGTCTACCTTCAATTTTCTTGGCCCCACTCTGGGAGTAGAAGTGGGGGCGGATCCGGACTGCAACGGCCGTGAGCCCCAGGCCGAGTTTGGTGATCGTTTGCCTGCTTCTGCTGCTGTTGAAGGTGAGACGTTGTGTCGCGCCAGCATCTTGGGCCTGTCTCACTTTGGCCGTCAGTTCCGCGACAGGCCGTTGGTGCGTGAAGATTTAGTTAGCTACAAAAATTTCAGAGGCCCGCGCGATGTCGCGCACAACTACATACGCCTCCGTGCTTCTCAGTGGGACCGGTCCCGTCCGGCCATACGATGCCTGTGCGCCTCAACGCGACCACGAGGTAGCGTAATTTGTGTGCCAAGGACACGAAAGTGGGACAGGCCCTTAACCTTCTAACGCAGAGATGGATCCCTGTTGATTGGGCACCCTATCTAACACCATCTACAGTTTAAAAACTCCTATAACCAGCTCCAGGTCATCAGGCCATCAGGTTGGCTGCAGCAACAAGTGCCTCGGCCAAGGGATTCACTACACAGTAAGGGTGATGGTGACGGACCTCAGCGAGAGGAAACCCTTCACCCGGGACCTGTTCATCACCAAGATCCGACTCGAAATCTGCAAGATTGAGGCCAAGGATATCTGTTGCCTCCAGGACTTCCCAGGTAATGGGGACTTGGACATTACTTTGAAGTACCCAACAGGATTGGCACAAACACACAGGCAATAACAGGGGGAAGCTAAGAACAACACCAACACCCGTAGGTATGCAGACATACCCACTACCACTGCGGAGATCCCAGCTGAGACTGAGACCAAGAGGACTGAGGAAAACGCAACCTTCTCAAGCTCACTAACCTGTCACAAACCCCCAGCCCCCTCCACAAGAGGCAGAGTCGGTGGCAGAGGGAGTAGTGGAGGAACAAGAAGGGGATTGGTCAACTGTGGTGAAGAGGAGGAAGACACCACAAAAAGACAACAGGCTGTTGAGAACTAGGGAACCGGCAAGAAAAGGATCATGCCACTGATGAACAACAGCATTTTCCTCACCAGAGGATGAAGCCAACTCAGGAAGACGATGACAATGGAAGAGGGAGCGCCATAATGAAAGGGTCAAAAAGGAGAATGATGCCGAACAGACCAAGCACATGCGAGAGAACCTCAATCGGAGAGAATTGTGCCAACTCCAGACAGACTTGCAGCAACTTCTCATTCTGCAGTCAAGAGGGTGGAACTCCATGAGGTGAAGAGCCAGAAAGCCACACTCTTTGTCTCAGAATCCTGCAAGATCATCTTCCAATCCAGTGTCCCCTAGGTACATGAAAATTAGATGTTCCCATTTCCTATGTTGAAAAGTTCACAAAAGTTCACAAAAGTTCAAACTCCTGTGATCCACAACTTTAAACAGAAGATGTCTTGGTAACAACCTCTCAGACAGACCTGCAGATGCTACTATGCCGGAAAGGGCACAGGCAGCACAGCCTTCCAGAACTGCCTGTCCTTTATCGCGTTGATCTTAGATGATACCAAGCAGAAGAGTTTAGACCAACCACTGACCATGGATGAACTGACAGGCTCCATCCATTCCATCAACTCGAATACAACACCTGGATGTGGCCACTTATTAGGTGAGTTGTACTCAGCATTGTGGGACTGGGTGGGCCTGGACCTGCTGGAAGTGTACAATGCTATGGTTCTGGCTGTCAGCATGTCAGACTCCATGAGAAATGGCAACATCACCCACATCTACAAGCTGAAAGGGGAAAAGGATGCCATCAGGAATTGGAGATCCATCTCACTGCTAAATGTGGACTATAAGATCCTTCCAAGGTCAATGCCAAATTGTTCGTCTGCTCTGAGACAGGTGATCCACCCAGTCCAAACCTGGGCTGGACTCAGCAGGAGAAACCTCTGATAGCCTTGTGCTGCTCAAGCCTACTATTGCCTACATGCAGGACAGAGAAGTGGACAACAGCCTGGTGAGCTTGGATGGCCTTTAACGGGCTATCGCTCACAGACATGATGGGCATTCTCCAAAGTGGGCTTTGGGAAGGAAATCAGAAATTGGATCAAGGTTTCAACGTCAGTTTATTGTCTCACGTATCGATGAAGGTACAGTGAAATTCGAATTACCATACAGCCATACTACAAAAAAAGCAATAAGACACTACATAAAAGTTAACATAAACATCCACCACAGCGGATTTCCCACGTTCCTTACTGTGATGGAAGGCAATAAAGTCTAATCTTCTTCCTCTCTATTCTCCCGCAATCGGGGTGGTCGAAGTTCCCACAGCCGGTGGTCGAAGCCTCCACGTCAGGGCGATCGATGCTACCGCGTCGGGGTGATCGAAGCTCTCGCGGCATGGAGTTCAGAGGTCGGACTACTCTACACACAGACATCCATAGTGCAGTAAAAATCAATGAATGGGAAATGGATCATTTTCCCCTAAGCCTGGAGTCAGGCAAGTTGCCCACTTCCCCTTGCTTGTTTGTGTGCTGCATAGAACCCTTTGCTAAATCCATCAGAAGAGATGAGAGCATAAGAGGTGTTGAGGCTGCCAGGCAGTATGGGCACTCAGATCAAGACCTTCCTGCACATGGATGGTATCACAGTCTTCTGCTCAGATCCATGGTCGGTCCGCAGAATGATTAGCACCTGGGCCCTGTTTGAGCTGGCATCAGGAGTCGGGTTGACGGTGGTGGGGCCTGGTTCAAAGGGGCCGAGATGCACAAGAATTGACTGGAGCAGATAGCCAAGGTCAAGCAAAACAGTGGAAAGAGTGCGCCTTCTCGATGACTGGGAAAGGTGTAGTCATCATGGGCGAGGGGCTCTCAGGGCTGCAGTACTTGGTACAAATGTGGCCCATCCCACACATCTCTGCCTTGGCAATCACTCAGACCACCTTTCATTACACCTCACTTGGGCCAGAATAATCTGTCTTGATTTCATTCTCACCTTAGCTCGGGTTCAGCTCATGGGTCGATGTATGAACAAAAGCAAAGTGATTTTATAAGTACATTACAAGAAAGCTGGTAACTCGAGAGAGAATAGGGTCCCTCAGAAATGAAACCTCTCATCACTTTGTAGAGCCGGAAGAGATGGGCAAGGTCCGCAATGAGTATTTTTCCCCTTTTTTTACCGTGGAGAAAGACATGAAGACTGGGGAACTTGGGACAGTCAATTAAGATGTCTAGAGGACAGTCAGTATTACGGTCAAGGAGGTGCTGTACGTCCCGATGCATGAAGGAAGGCAACTCTCCCGGGCCTGATCAGCCACATTGCGGGCATTGCGGAATGTTCATTTTGGTTTAGTGATACAGCACGGAAGCAGGCCCTTCAGCCCATCGAGTCCGCGCCGACCAGCAATCACCCCATACACTAGCACTATCGTAAACACTAGGGGCAATTTACAGTCTTTACCTAAGCCAATTAACCTACATACTTGTATATCTTTGGAGTATTGGAGGAAACCACAGCATCCGAGGAAAACCCACGCGGTCACGGAGAGAAGTACAAACTCTGTACAAACAGCACGTCCCAAACATTATGGAGGACACTGTATATGCATTTGGATAGACAAAGGTTGATTGAGGATAGTCAGCGTGGTTTTGTACCTGGGAAATAACGCCTGCAAATCTGATGGGGTTTTATGAAAAAGGAATCAAAAAGGTTGATGAGGGCAAATAAGTAGATATTGTTTATATAGACCAGCAAGACATTTGTTAAGATTATGCATGGTAAGCTGCTCTAGAATGTTAGATTACATGGGAATCAGAGAAAGCTAGCCGACTGCATAAAGAATTGGGTTATGGAAGGAAGAGGGTGATGGTGAGAAATAGTTTGCCAGATTGGAGGCCTGTGAAATAGTGGTGTGCCTCAGGGATCAGTGCTAGGCCCATTGCTGTTTGAGGTGTATATCTACTTTTAGGATGAGAATGATGAAGGCATGATTCATAAGTTTGCAGATGACACAAAAGTGGGTGGTGTAGTAGATAGCCAAGATGGTTATCAAACATTATAGCAGGATCTTGATCAGTTGGGAAAGTGGGCTGATGAATGGTTAATGGAGTTTAATACTGATAATTGTGAGCTGCTTCATTTTGGAAAGTCAAACTAGGGCAGGACATTCACAATAAATGGCAGTGCCCTGGGGAGTTTTATAGAGCAGAGGAATCTGTGAGTACAGTTACAGGTCCACCACTGTTTTTCAGGCAGCCTTAGTTCCAGAGCCTTTCTGGATTATCCATTTTTTCTGGACCAACAGAGGTCAGGGCCTCCAAGAGGAGTCGAAACATTAGGGAATGGCAGTCAAGGAGCCAAGATATCGGCCCGCAAAGTCTGCCTCTGAAGTCGGCAATGGGAACATATCTGTTGGCTCGGGCTGGGCCAGAATTCCAGAGCCTTGGCCTCAGGGAGCAAATTTAACCCACTGTATTGAGTATAGAAGTTGGGATGTTATGTTACAGTTGCACAAGACATTGAAGATGCGGCATTTGGCGTATTCTGTGATATGAAG
This sequence comes from Raja brachyura, assembly GCA_963514005.1. Next base: position 32,100,433 of record OY740794.1, read on the forward strand.
GATGTTGTTAAGCTGGAAAAAAATGCAGAGATGATTTACGAGGATGCCGCCAGGACCAGAAAGCCCGAGCTACATGGAGAAGCTGGGCAGACTTGGACTTTATTCCTTGGAGCACAGGAGGCTGAGGGGTGATCTTATTGAGGTATGTAATACCATGAGAGAAATAGCTAGGGCGAATGCACTAACTATTCTTTTAGCCAGAGTAGGTTGAGGAGGTTTATACTAAAATGACACTTAAAATACATTTGGACAGGTACATGGATAGGAAAGGTTTAGAGGGATGTAGGTTAAATGTGGGCAGGTGGGACGAGTATAGATGGGGCATCTTGGTCTGCTGGGGCTAGTTGGGTCAGAGGGTCTGTTTCCGTGCTGTTTAACTTTATGACCCAAACCCAGGCCCTCATTGGCAAGTGCCCCTTGATAGCACTGTTTACATCATTTTCCTTTACTTTGTTGATGACTAAGAGCAAATTGATATGATGTTAACCAAACTGTCTTTATGAACGAATGCACCTCAGACGTTACAGACAAGAGCAGAGTGAAAGGGATATGAAATGTAATAGTGGGTGTAACAAGATAGGGGAGGAGTGATTGGACTGAAGTCAAAATGGAATAAATAAAATAATTATTTGTGGATTTTTGCCATTGTTGGTGACATGATCGGACAAGAGGGAGCATGTAGGCAAAGAATTCCCCCGAAGCATGGTATGCTGACTTTGTCAAGCATCATATTGTGCCGTCAGAATGTACACCAAGGCAAATTCCTTATATGTGAATAGATAGAGAGACAGAGACAGAGAGACAGAGAGACAGAGAGATAAAGATACAGAGAGACAAAGATACAGAGATACAGAGACAGAGAGACAGAAAGACAGACCGAGAGAGACAGACAGACAGACAGACAGACAGAGAGACAGACAGACAGACAGACAGAGAGACAGAGAGACAGAGAGACAGAGAGACAGAGAGACAGAGAGACAGAGAGAGACAGAGAGGGAGACAGAGAGGGAGACAGAGAGAGATTCAGAGAGGGAGAGACAGAGAGAGAGACAGAGAGAGAGACAGAGAGAGAGACAGAGAGAGAGACAGGGAGAGAGACAGGGAGAGAGACAGGGAGAGAGACAGGGAGAGAGACAGGGAGAGAGACAGGGAGAGAGACAGGGAGAGAGACAGGGAGAGAGACAGAGAGAGAGAGAGGGAGAGACAGAGAGAGAGAAACAGAGAGAGAGACAGAGAGAAGAGAGACAGAGAGAGATAGAGTTAAGGGCCTGTCCCACCAGCATGCGATTGCATGCGTCTAGTGCGACCAAACGTGATCGCTTGAGGCGTAAGGCCTCGCGGGGCCGGTTCCACTTTGAACCACGGAGGCGTCTGGAGTTGTGCGGGGCTGGTCCCGACATCATACTCACCAATCAGCTGGGCAGGAGGCGAGCCGACTGAATTTGGACGTCGCACGGCGTCGGGCGGTGACGTCATCACATGATGGCACGCCGGGCGGTGACGTCTTCGCGCAATGCCACGCGCTAGGCGTACGACATCAAGACGCTGCGTACGACGTCAAGACGCTGCGTACAACGTCAAGACTCTGCATACGCCCGTCTAAATGCTGTGTATGTCCTCAATGCGGCTGCGGGCCAACCGGCCGTTGGCGCGCCGAATTTTTGGACAGTGTCAGTTTTTCGGAGCCCCGCGCGATGTCAGGACCAGCCCCGCACAACTCCATACGTCTCCGGCGATCGAAGTGGGCCGGCCCCGCGAGGCCGGACGGCTCAAGCGACCCCGTTAGGTCGCGCTCACCGCATGGAGTCGCATGCTGGTGGGACAGGCCCTTTAGAGTTAGAGTTAGAGAGTTAGAGAGTAATAGCCCTGTCATATTATGTCGAGATTGAACGTAGCGGGTACGTCGGAGCTCAGGGACGTCTCTTAGCGCTAACGGCAGGTACTCTGGAAGCCTCGCTAACGGCAGGTAAGCACGGAAAGACTCGTGCTTACCTGCGTGCCGACAAGTGGCCATTACCGTAAATCTCCAAGTTCGAATCAGGGCAAACTCGGGAGAACTCTTGGAATGAACTCGTACCGTGGGATAGGGGTTTTAGAGAGATAGAGAGATAGAGAGAGATAGAGATAGCCTAAGAAGGGCAAACTGAAGGGGCTGCTCCTCAAGTTCTGGTTGCATTTTAGTCCCACGATCCTGGTGTTTGGTCACAGGCGGGGAGTGGAGTGGGCCGATCGGGGGGGGGGGGGGGGGCAGTCGATGGTCAAACCAGAGCCGGCTGCCTGCCCCTCTTCCGGGCCTATGTCCGTGCTCACGTGTCCCTGGAGAGGGAATACGCAGTGTTCACGGGGATTCTGGAGGCCTTCCGTGAACGCAGGTCGCCGTGGTGGGTCGAGAGCATTGTTAATATTGATTGCACCATTGTATTATAATGACTGCTTGATGTATTGTAACCACTGAACGTTTATGTACTGTTGGTAATATGCAAAAGCTGCATAAAGTCGTAAAGAAAAAAGAGAGAAGGGGGGGAGAGAGAGAGTGGGGAAGAGACAGAGAGCGAGGCAGAGAGAGGGAGAGAGACAGAGAGCAAGGCACAGAGAGGGAGAGAGACAGAGACAGAGAGACAGAGAGACAGAGAGACAGAGAGAGGGAGAGAGAGGGAGAGGGAGAGGGAGAGGGAGAGGGAGAGAGAGAGAGAGAGAGAGAGAGAGAGAGAGAGATTTAGACAAGTGAGCAAAAATAGTAAGATTAAACGAGAACTTACCAGTTTGAAGTTTGATCCTTATTTTATGAGGAGTTACGATGAGGGATTTTGTGAAGACCCCGCCAGCACGTATGCGCGACATTCTTCAAAGCAGCGGTGTGGAATCACAGATAACAACAATGACTAAAAATAGTAAGATTAAGAGACTCTAATATACCAGTTGACCTTATGGTAGAGGGTTGGGAGTGGAGGGCACAAAATCCCTCATCATAACTCCTCATAAAATAAGGATCAAACTTCAAACTGGTAAGTTCTCGTTTAATCTTACCATTTTACGTCTGAATCATGTGAGTGACTTTGTGAAGATTTTAAAGCTCTGTGATTCCATGCCCTGGACCACGTCCATGCTCACACACTGCCGTAATTACTGATGGAGGAAGTATGTTTAACGTATTTCAGACTTGAACAAGCTGAAAAATAATAACGTATTTATTAATACAAAACAAAAACCCCTGAATTCGGGGACAAACGTTTAGGGAACAGCACTTAAAACTGACTCTGCAAACGTTGCGGGAGCGGCCACAGGTTTGTTATAAAAACACTGAAATGTAATTTCACTGGCCCAGCCCGCTGTTGCGAGGACATGATCCATGGGTACCTCCATGGTCCTCGCCACTGATGTGGATATAGCCCTGGTAGAATGAGATTTTAAAATGTTAGTGTCTATACGTGCTGCACCCAATTCCACTCTGAGCTACCTGGAGATAGTCTGCACCGTCACCCTGTGATGTGGGTTTTTATGGCTGATAAACAGTCCCGTCTCCATTTTTCCTGATGGTGTGTGTGACAGTAATATAATGTCAGATATAGGTGGCTATACAGAGTCGTACATCAACGGGGTATGCTAGGAATTCCAATTTCAGACCTGTAGATCCAGGCCTGCGTTGTTTAAGTAACTCATCTATAAAGAAAGTCACTTTATTGGGGGTCGAGACCATTCTATCCAGTTTTAGTTTCTGTAGTGTCTGGACCTGTTGTGCTGTGGTTAGTGCCATTAACATCACCACTTTGAAGGTGAGTTTGTCCAGTGGTAAATCCGTCATAGGCGACCAGCTCCTGAGTATGGACAACACAACCCCAATATCCCAGGTGATATTATATCATGGTCTGGGAGGGTTGGAATTGAATATAGCCCTCATGAGTTTGGATACCAGCTGGTGAGATCCCACTCCAATGTTGAGATAGGATGATAGTGCACTCCTGGCACTGTTAATGGCACTTTAACTGAGGGCTTCATCAAAATGAAGGCCAGCGAGGAATTCCAGCACATTGGTGATCGTAGCAGAGTTGTAGATGGTCTTGGTCCAACTACAGAAGGCCTCCCACTTCCTTATGTGGGCGAGGTACTGCTTTCTTGTCGACTCTCTGCACAATGCCGTGATGATGTCCATGGTTCTTGTAGACGGCCCGAATTCCACCAATGGCCTCTTCAGAACCTGCATGCCAACAGGTTCAGATGACCATGGCATGGATGATTTTCCCCTGTTATGGGATTGGTCACCAAATTCGGGCATTTGGTAACCTGAATCCATGGTTCTTTCATCATGTTGAGGACCACCGGGTACCATGGTTGTGTAGGCCAGTCGGGTATTATCAGTATACCTGATGCAGAATCTAGTTGAATTTTCTGCAGAATGGGGGAAATGCATAGAAAAACCATTTCCCCCAATGTTGCGAGAACGTGTCCATCGCCTCTGCCCCGGGATCTGGTTCCCAAGAGACATATGTTGGTATCTGATGGTTCAACCTGGACGCAAAGAGGTCGACATCTGGTGTTCCATATTTGGCTATAATTTTAGCAAATATTTGGGGGTTCAACATCCACTCGATGTTGTCATTAAATACTCATGACCTGGTGTCCACCACTGTATTGAGCTTACCCAGAAGGTACGTAGCTGATGTCCAAATATTTATTTCAATACACCAGAGCCAAATTAAATTCACCCATTCATCACAAGATATTGACTTGATACCACCCATATGGTTTAAATAAGCCACCACTGTGGTATTATCTATTTGAAGACGGACATGCATATGATGCACATTAGTGCAGTAAGCCCGCAGCCCGTGAAGTGCTCCCAGCATTTCCAAATAGTTTATACCTTGTGATTGAAGAAGAGTAGACTCGTGCAAATCCTACTGGAAGTGGTGTCGGTAGCTCCCCAGCCCTGGGCGCTTGCATCAGTTTGTAACACGACTGATGGGTTTGATATAATGATGGGATTAAAATACTTATGAACATTGCTAATCCACCATAGTAACTCAATTTTTGCCTTGTTTGACAGCTGCATAGATCTGTCAAAATGTCCAGCATTTGCTTTTAATGCTGAGATTTTAGCTCTTTGCAAGTTTTGATAGTGTAACGGGCCAAATTGTGCAGCTGGAAATGTAGCTACAAGTTTCCCAATCACCTTAGCAGCATGTCGAATAGTCGGTTTCCTGGCGCAAGCAAGGCTGTTACATGCCTCTATTATGTCTGTTGCTTTGTTCTCTGGGATGGTGACAATCATATGACTGGGTTTAATTGTGAATCCCAGATAGTCCATAATCCCAGAGGGGTTGAACTTAGATTTGTCTGGATGGATAACAAACCCTAGTTTCTAGAATAATGATTTGGTAGCTGTTACTGCTAATTTAGCTAATTCCAAAGTTCTTCCCACAATTAAAATGTTATCTAGATATGCCATGACTATATGGTTTTGCCTTCTTAGAGACGCCAATACTGGTTTTAGCATTTTGGTAAATAACCTAAATACTGTTGTAAGACCATTAGGTAGGGCTTTGTATTGCCATAGTTGCCGCATCCAGACAAATTTTTGTATTTCTGGTGATGTTCCCGTATAGATACTGAATAGTATGCATCTTTTAGATCGATGCAGGCCATGAAGCACCCTCTGGAAATCAGTTGTTTAGCCGTTTCAAATGTTTCCATCTTGAAATGGTACATTGTACAAAGGTATTCAAGTGGGTTAAATCAATTATGATGCGACGTCCACCACCTTTTTTTTGGTTTTGGTAAAGATGTTAGATACAAACTCAAGAGGTTCATGTGTCGTTTTTTCTATAACCCCCTTGGTGTATAACCTTAATAGTTCCGCATGTCCTTCCACTTTTTCTTTGTGAGAAAGTGCAAATTTCCTGTTAGGTATATGCTGAGCTGGGGGAAGGTGTCCATTTATGAATTCAATTTCATAACCCTGAATACTTTGTAATATAAAAGTGTCAGAAGTTATAGAACCCCATGCATCCCAGAATATATGCAACCTCCCTCCTACTTGTGAAGTTATACATACAGCACTCCCAAGAGAACCAGACCCCCTACCTCCATGGTTAACGGCGGGGCTTGATGTTCTGGCCTTTCTTGGTTCGTTGTGTTGCTGGGATGTGGGGTTGGCGCATCTTCCAGGCTGGTCGCTGAGGGCCCTGTCCTAAAAAAGGCTTTTGTTGGTAGGGCGGTTCTAGTTGCCCTGTCGGGTTGAACCCGAGGCCTGTTTGATGTTGCATAAGGATGCTGTCTATGATACGCCGGTGGTCTGCTTGAGGATGGTGGTTTCATCAACCCGACCGCTTTTGCTTCCTCATCCAGGTCTTTTACCAGTTTAGGCAGGTCTTCACCGAACAACTGTCTCGGTGGCGGCGTTACATTGGCTTTGCACAAACCCGCAAATTTTGGGTTTAGTGTTGGACGGATGGAGCTCTTACGAAAACAGCTGATCTCATATTGTGTATTGCACAGCAACGCTAGTGCATCCTGCTGCTCCTCCGTCATTTCCGTCCCGTCTATGGACCTGGCAAAGGCAGTAGTGCCTGTGGTCAATAATTTCAGGATTTTTTGTAATTTTAATTCCTGGGCCCTTATCCCAGGACTGATGTTACCCCAGATGGGTGTGTTGATGGTGGGGACATTGAGCGACACACAATTTTCTGGAGCTTTGTATTTGTTGGTAGTCTCCGACCGCACCTGTTCCTGCAGCTGGCGTGTGGTTAAATAATTGATGCTGGCCACTAGCCTAGGCTGAAGAGGTTGCCCTGAGTGTGCTGGTTGGCCGAACTTCGATACTACTTCGATAAGTTCCTCTTCAGGCATCTCTTGCAACACAGGTTCTTGCACCAACCCCTCTTCAAAGTCAGCTAATGGCTGACTTCTGGCACTCCCTACTGAAGAGGGAGAGATATTCAGTAGTTCTGCTGTGCGTCTTCTGGATCCTAAAGACACACGCTCTTGATGGAGAAGGTCCCTTTCGAGCAGCCGCTCCACCATTTGCTTCATACGAGCTATGCGACTGTCGCTGCTATCTGCGGACGGCAAGTCAACTTCCCCAAGTTCTGATGAACGATTGGGACTTCGGCCATCAGTCCGCACCTCGTCGAGGTGATGTCTAAGGAACCTAGGTAGGTAGTTGGTGCCTGCCGCTCCTACGGGGCTACACGACTCCCGTGCGGATTTGCCCTTGTCCGCGGTCTTCCGGACTGTGGCAGTGATGAGTCGGTGCCTGCCGCTCCAGCGGGGCTACACGACATCCGCGCGGGCTTGCCGCCAGTCCCGAAAGTACCGGACTGATGCGACGCAAAGTCGGTGCCAACCGCTCCTGGGGGCTACCTGACTTGTGTATTTTTCCACCGGTCCGCGAACTGGCGGACAGAATCGGTGCCAGCCGCTCCTGCGGGGCTACCCGACTTCCGTGCTGATTTTCCACCGGTCTGCGTTCTGGCAGACTGAAGCGGTGGTGAGTTGGTGGCAGCCGCTGCAGAGGGGCTACTCGACTTTGGTGCGGTTTTCCCACTGGTCCGCCCTCTGGTGACCTGTAATAGTGGGGAAGTGGAACGTGCCTTTGAAACAGGCACTGACTTACGCACCTTTTTACCGCTGGCCCGGTGCTGTTCGGGTTGAAGCGGTAGAGAGTCAGGGTTTTGCCTACCCTGCTCCCACGCGGTCCTCCTGCCAGTGTGCAGCTCCCTGGCCTGCTGTGGTGGAGAGTCGGGTCCTGCCATCGCGCATGCGTGCTGGCGGGGTCTTCACAAAGTCACTCACGTGACTCCAAAGTAAAATCTAGGCACTGGAGTGGTAACGGTTGGAAGATTAGAAAAAAGCTGAATTTTGAGTGAGTGCAGGTGCTGGCATCTTCAGCAAATAAACAAAGTGCTGGGGGAACTCAGCAGCTCAGGCTGCAGAGGGAAAAGGACAGGTGAGTTTCAGTCGGTACCCGTTTGAAGATTGGTCCTGACCTGCAACACCGTCCATCCTTTTCCCTCCAACAGCAGAATATTGTTCAACTGGAGAGGCAACACAGAAGACTCTGGGCACGGAGATTCATGCTTCTTTGTTGTCTAAACCATGAAGGCAAGACACAAGGACAGCAGCAAAGTTGGGAGGCAATAGAATGAGGGATGAGTGTATAATTAGTTGGGAAAGCTAGCTAACATTTCGACAGGGTGCAACTAAGGCCACAGTGAAGATAATTTGCATCTCATTTTTGTCAGGGGAATTATTCTTGAAGTTCAGGGAAGGTTCACGCGGCTATTTGTTTTAGAGGTAAGTACAAATTGTTTTAGAGGTGAGTAGAAACCATGAGGGGAATATACAAGATGCATAGTCTTTTTCCCGGGATATGCGATTCAAGAACTAGAGGGCACTGGTTTAAAGCAGGGATGTCAAACTACTGGCCCATGGGAAGTCGCATGTGGAACGAGCTGCCTGGGGAAGTAGGCAGATAAAATGACAGCATTTAAAAGACATTTGGACAGGCACATGGACAGGAAAGATTTAAAGGGATATGGGCCAAATGCGGATAAATGGGACGTTTAGATGGGGCATCTTGATCTGCATGGACAAGTTGGGATGAAGGGCCTGTTTACATGCTGTAAGACTATGACACATTGTAGAAAGGGTGCAATTGCCCTGGAGAAGATCCAGGGGCAATTTATGAAGGTGTTGGCAGGGTTGGATTTTTTTTTTTCATTTTGAAGATAGATTTGATAATTGGGTTTGTATTGTCTGCAGCAACGGAGGTGAACTAAAGACTTAGTTGAGGTTAATAATAATATGAGAATAGGACCTGTTTCGCTTAACAAGGAGTGTAGGAAGGAACTGCAGATGCTGGTTTAAACTGAAGATAGACACAAAACGCTGGAAAAACTCAGGGGGACAGGCAGCATCTCTGGAGAGAAAGAATGGGTGATGTTTGGGGTCGAGACCTTCAGACTGAAGAGGTTGAAAACCAGCCATATAGATGTAAAACACAATAACTGGATATGTGTGTTATCCAATTAAGGGCAGGAATCAGAATCATGTGTTCATCTTTATTGACATGACACCATAAATATATTACAGAAAAAATAATTTAATGGGGTGGCACGGTGGCGCAGAGTTGCAATTTCTCACTCTCAACTCTCACCCCATGTTGGCAGCCCTGGCTTGCAGAATAGGGGGTCATACATTTGGGACGGACACCTGGAGAAATATTTCTTCCCTCAGAGCCATGGAACTCTTATCTCCGTGAGCTGCAGAGACGGAGTCACTCATTATATTCCAGGTTGAATCAGGTTTTATCTACCAGGAGCTTAAGGATACAGGGAAGTGGAGCTGAGGCCTAATGAAAGTGTTAATCACTATTAGCTAGGGTTACCTTGCATGATGGGATACGTGACCATTTCTGTATTCTTGCTCAAATGCTTGTGTAGCATTAAAACTACTGACGGAGGAAATATACTGCTGACTCATGTAGATGAAAACGGAAATACTGCTGGTGCCTCATATGGGGGTAACTGACCTGAAATACTGCAGACTCATGTAGATTCATGCAGATGTGAGCGAAACGTGCAATCCTTGGAATAACCCACAGAACAGAATATGCCTGCGATAACATAGCTACAGAACGGTAGTTGGCCGAACAAACGTACATAGATCACCGCTCCTCCTAAGACAAGATAACAGTCACTGAAACAGATGTCAGCAGTTGCTTCTTGGAAATGCTCCATGGCAGTAGTTTTTGGAAGAATGACTAAGGCATTTACTTGACTTTAAGAGTAAGTAAGAAATTGTAAAACACTGTATCTTTGAGTGGCTGCTCGGGGAGCACTAAATATATTGGTATACTCTCCGTACTAGTCCCTGCCACTCTCGTCATGACAAATTGAGTAAAGCTTGGCTTGGCTTACCTTTAACCCTTTGTGTTCTTGTCTATATTAAGTAGTGAACTTTATCACAAGGACAGAGCTGTCTCGAGGGTATGAAACAATTCCTGTTCCTGTTATGTTTTTCCCCTCCTCCAACATTCCCCACCACTTCTCCTCCCATTTCTCTATTTTCTTCTCTCCCTCTACACCTCACACCACCACAGCCACTCCCTTTCTCCTCTTCTTTCTCATTCCAATCACATTCTCCACCCACCACTCCTGCATCCAATGCAGTGGTCAAGGCCTAATAGCCATGAAAGTTGGAAGGAGATGGGGTGGGGTTCTGAATGTCCAAGTCCAACAGCAGAGAATCTCAGCCAGGCAATATTGGGGAGTGTTTGACATCACTAAACAGGCTGGGAAGGGAATGGTGATTGCAGACTTGAGATTACGATGGATTGAGTCAATGGCAGGGGTTCCAAGCTGTGCATTGAGAGGGACAGGGTCAGGTGTTGGGACTTCTCAGCTCATTGTAAGTTATAAACAGGTTGGGGATGAGGTCCGTGAAACCCCCATACTGTGGGGACCAAGTCTAACAGAGGAAGAGTCTGTAGCAGAGAGCAGAAGGTGGGTCTGAGCCAGACAGCTGTAGGTGGAGGGAGTGGGAGCCAAACAGAAGCTGTCAGATCAATGCTCTGGGGTTTTGGGCCCAGAGGCCAATGGGACCAACCCAGGTGGCGTTTAAGTGGTAGGGGAGGTGGCACAAGTCGGGCGTGACGCAGGTGGCTGGCATTGGTAGATCCGTCCACTTTGACTGAAATCCATTACAGGGAGGTCTGTTAAAATGAGGGTTTACTGTATTCATATCTTATCAATCTTCTGAATATGTGTGAGCATGCGCAGTGTACTGTTGTAAAATAGAGGAGGCCCACACTGGCAATTGCTCGTCTAAAACCTATGTCTATTTGTCTAAATTGCCACGACCATAATAATGGCGTAATAATAATAACCAATAGTGACAAGGAGGGGATAGAGTTTGTGAACTCAACCATTAAATTCAGTTTGGGACAGTTTTCTAACAACCACTATTGTTTTAACATTTTAAACGGCAAATACAGAACTGTGTCACAGGTGGTTGTGAACGGGATCTGCCTGACTGCAGATACTTCTACAAGTGGGACTGTAGTGTAAAACAGCATCTGCACGAATCGTCGAGAGATCGTCAGGCTACCTTTGTGTTTGTGTCTTTATGCCACCACCATGATATATTACAATGCCCAAGGCAAACTCCAATCCCAGACCATGTCACAGCATTCCTATTGCCTGGACTGATAAGGTGTCACATGTTCTTTCCCCAAGCGCTGCCCTGTAATAAGAGCAGTCCAAAATAATAAGTGACGGTTAGCATATCTGGCCTGCATTCACAATCGGGGCTTTATTCAAGCTCTGATTCCTTGTGCACAGTGCCTCAGTAGCAGTGGGTGGGCCACGTCATAGTCTGCACTTGTGCTATCATAGTTTTCCAGTTGTCCAGAACCCTCAGCATGATCTGTCCTTGGACATTCACTCTTGACCTGTCTTCCCCTCATGTTACACATTCCCTGGCTTGGCCTGTAATCCCCATGTTCTCGGTGATGGCTCCTGTCCTCCTATATCCCAACACATTCGGCCCAGAAATTCTCACCTGTAGTGCTACCATAACACATAGGAGCACAATTAGGCCACTCACCCCATTAAGTCTGCTCCACCATGCAATCATGGCTGGTCTATTTTTCGCTCTCAAACCCATTCTCCTGACTTCTCCTGGTAATATTTGACTCTCTTACTAATCAATCTCTACTTTAAGAATACCCAATGTATTAAGGAAAGCAAAACCAAATTGAGCAGTACAATCAGGAAATTCCTGCTCCAGTGGTGAGTTTCAGATTTATGACATGTGATCTCCTTGCACATTGCATGGAGATGGTCAAATGGCATGTTCCTTTCAACATCATTTCTGCAGAATGGTACAGTGCAGAGAAAGCCCCTGAAGGCCTTGTTCTGAAGCAGGACATTACTGCTTGCTAGAGGCCTACCAGTGTCATTGGTAGGCTTGTAGACAATTGTATATTGCCAATAGTGTGTAGATGAATGGTAAAATCTTTGGGAAGTTGATGCGAATGTGGGGGGAGTAAAATAGTGAGATTAATGTATGATTTATGTAAAGGAATGGTTGATGGTTGACACAGGCTCAGTGGGCCAAAGACAATATATGCAGGAGTAGGCCATTCATTCGGCCCTTCGAGCCAGCACCGCCATTCATTATGATCATGGCGGAGCTGATTGTGGATGCTGATCATCCACAATCACTACCCCATTCCTGCCTGCTCCCCATTTCCTCTGACTCCGCTATCTTTAAGAGCCCTATCAAGCTCTCTCTTGAAAGTATCCACAGAACCGGCCTCCACCACCCTCTGAGGCAGAGAATTCCACGGACTCACAACACTCTGTGTGAAAAAGTGTTTCCTCATTTCTGTTCTAAATGGCTTACCCCTTATTCTTAAACTGTGGCCCCTGGTTCTGGACTCCCCCAACATCTGGAACATGTTTCCTGCCTCTAGCGTGTCCAAACCCTTAATAATCTTATGTTTCAATAAGATCTCCTCTCATCCTTCTAAACTCCAGAGTGTACAAGCCCAGCCGCTCCATTTTCTCAGCATATGACAGTCCCGCCATCCCGGGAATTAACCTTGTAAATCTACGTTGCACTCCCTCAATAGCAAGAATGGCCTTCCTCAAATTACGAGACCAAAATTGCACACAATACTCCAGGTGTGGTCTCACTAGCCCGCTGCACAACTGCAGGACCTCTTTTTTCCTATACTCAACTCCTCTTGTTTTGCAGGCCAACATGCCATTCAGTTTCTTCACTGCCTGCTACACCTGCATGCTTACTTTCATTGACTGATGAACAAGGACCCCCCAGATCCCCTTGTACTTCCACTTTTGCCAACTTGACACCATTTAGATAATAATCTGCCTTCCTGTTTTTGCTACCAAAGTGGATAACCTCACATTTATCCACATTAAACTGCATCTGCCATGCATCTGCCCACTCACCCAACCTGTCCAAGTCACCCTGCATTCGCAAAGCATCCTCCTCACAGTTCACACTGCCACCCAGGTTTGTGTCATTTGCAAATTTGCTAATGTTACTTTGAATCCCTTCATCTAAATCATTGATGTATATTGTAAATAGCAGCGGTCCCAACACTGAGCCTTGTGGTACCACACTAGTCACTGCCTGCCATTCTGAAAGGGACCCGTTAATCCGTACTCTTTGTTTCCTGTCTGCCAACCAATTTTCTATCCGTGTCAGCACTCTACCCCCAATACCATGTGCTCTAATTTTGCCCACTAATCTCCTATGTGGGACTTTATCAAATGCTTTCTGAAAGTCCAGGTACACTACATTCGCTGGCTCTCTCTTGTCCATTTTCTTAGTTACATCCTCAAAAAATTCTAGAGGATTGGTCAAGCATGATTTCCCCTTTGTAAATCCATGCTGACTCGGACCGATCCTGTTACTGCTATCCAAATGTGCCACTATTTCATCTTTTATAATTGACTCCAGCATCTTCCCCACCACCGATGTCAGGCTAACTGGTCTATAATTCGCTGTTTGTGGAATTGTGGAACCCCAAAGTGCCAGTTACCACACTAATGTCCCTTTTACTCTATTTAAAAGATCTGACATTATTTGACCCGCCAAGAAGTGGAAGACTGTAAAGAACCGACACCATGGAAAGATTCCTGAACCAATCCATTCTGCCTCTGATGACCCAGTCCCCATGGATCCATTCCCATCTCACACCACTAAACATCTTCCCAAATTCCATTCATTCCCCACCATCACGTTCACCATCCTATGATGCTCCCTGTAATCAGAATTGCACAGCATGGAATCTGATCCTGGGTTCTCCAAGTCCACAGTGATGATCAGGTCTTCATTTACACCCATCCATGCAAATTCCATTTTTATTCTAAACATGTCCCTCTCAATTATCCCTCAGATTGTACCACCCACATACACACTAGGGGTATTCCACAGATTGGCGTTGCAATAGGTGGCTTTGGCTTGGCAATGGATCTTGCAGGATCGCAGTGGAAAGGTGCTGTACTGGCTGGAATTCTGTGACCATTGCTGTTGTGAACTAGTGCTGGGATGGCTGATTTTTGTGAGGTGTATATTATATATATGATTTTGATAAAATTGGAGATGGGCAGATTTATGGATAATGAAGAAAGCTGTCAGAGTATTCAGAAGGAAATAGACCAGCTGGAAATATGAGTAGAGAAATAGCAGATGGAGTTTCATTTTGACACAGGTGAGGAGTTGCATTTTAGGAGGTAAAGTGTAAGAAGAAAATATATGGCAAATGGTAGGATCAATAGAAGCATTGATGTACAGAGGGATCTTGGGGTAGTTAATTTTAAAACTTTCTGAAAATGGCAAGACAAATGGTTAGGGTGGTAATGTAAGGTGTGTGATATATTGGTATTGGCTTATTATTGGTATTGATTTGTTATTGGTATATGTACTGAGATACAGTAAAGATTTTGTGTGTTATCCGGTAAAATCATAGTACACAAACTACAATCACATTGACCAGCTCTTTACGACTTCCTGTACTGAAACCTCCTGCTTCAGTTTCATTTTGAGATTTTAAAAATCAAGTTTGCAATTTATCCCATCAGATAAAGCATAAAAAGTAGTTTAATTTGGCACCTAATTCACTTTGATATCTTCAGTATTTTAAAAGTTATGGCCATTTTCTTCTTTTTTTTGGTTTATTTTTGTTAGAAGTAAGAACAATAGTGTGGTACTTGAGTACCTAATACATACATACATATTTCCATTCTTGTACAACTTCGTATTTTTGATTTAATAATAAAAGAACAGTGGAAGAAAAAATAAATAAAGAGTGTCGGAATAGATAAACAAGCGAGTAGAAACAGATAGCAAAAGAAATAAAGGACATAGAAGAGAAGCTGAAAATATTGAAATAGAAGGAGAAAGTAAAGAAAAGAGAGATTAGCAGAGATCTACCTATTTCGTATTTTTGCCCATCAGTCACCCGGTTCTAAACCATTTAATTTCTGAGGTAATGTTATGTTGCACCATATGCTTGCAAAAAGTTGATAAAAGGAGACCAAGTCTTTGAGAATTGGTCTACTTTGCCTAGTAGGAGAAATCTCATTTCTTCAAGGTGTAGCGTTTCAGACATATTTGAAATCCACATTTTGAATGTTGGCGTGATTGCGTTTTTCCAAAATTTGAGTACAAGTTTTTTTGCTGTTATTAGACTGTAATTAAGAAAAGCTTCTTGGAATATAGTTAGTTTACTTCCCTCTTCCATTGATCCAAAGATAATCAGTTCTGTATTGGGGTTCAATTTTGTGTTAAATAGTTTTGTAAAAATTCCAAACATTTCATTCCAAAATGTATACAAGAGACAAAGGAATGTGCTATAGTGGCATTTTGAGTTAGACATTTGTCACAGATGGGGGAATCATTTGGGAATATTTTATTCAGTCTAGTTTTAGAATAATATAATCTATGTAAAATTTTAAATTGAATTAGGTTATGTCTTACATTAATGGAACATTTATTTACATGTAATAATTTTTTTTTCATCTATCAGTAGGAATTTTTTATCAATAACTCTTGTTCCCAGTCCCTTCAAATTGCCTCTGTCGTTGGCGTTTCTATATTTAAAATTATATTATATAAGTAAGATATTAACTGGCTTGATTCTGCCTTTCTATTCATTCCTTCCTATAATAAATCTCGGGTTAGAGTTTGATATCCTTGTATATATTTATTCAAATAATCTTGAATTTGAAGATATTTGAAATATTGATTATTTTTCAAATTATAGTTTAGTTGTAATTGGTGGAATGATAAAACTTTTCCCATTTCATACATATCTCCCATTGTTTTAATTCCTAATCTTTCCCAATGAATAAACGTTTTATCAATAATGGATGGTTTGAATGAAGGATTATTAGTTATTGGAGAAACAATCGATAATTTTCTTAATTTTAAAGATAATTTTATTTGATTCCAAATTCGTATTATACTGTGAATAATTGGATTCTTCTTATATATTATAATGTTCAGTTTCATCGGGGAAAGAAGGATCGCTCCTATATTATAAGGGGAACAATCCTCTTTCTCCATTATTATCCAATCTACCTGTTGGGCATAACTGTCCAACCAGTAGATTATATTTTTAATATTCACTGCCCAATAGTAATACAATAAGTTAGGGAGTGTCAGTCCCCTGATTCTTTAGATTTATACAAGTGTTTTTTTCTTAATTCTATGTGATTTATAATCCCATATGAAGTTTATATCAGAATCTAATTTTTTTAAGATTTTTTTAGGTAAGTATATTGGTATTGATTGAAATAGGTACAGTATTTGTGGTAAGAAGATCATTTTTATCACGTTTATTCTGCCTATTAAGGATATCGGCAGTGTTTTCCAGAATTTAATCAACCCATTTAATTTAGTTATTAAAGGCATATAGTTTGCGTTGAGTAATGATTTATATTTTCTAGTAATTTGGATGCCCAAATACTTACATTTTTCTGTTGCAATTCTAAATGGGAATTTCAACAGATGTAACGGCTCTTGAGGTTTTATCGTCATAATTTCGCTTTTGTTCAAGTTTATTCTATATCCTGAAAAAGAACCAAATTCCTCTATTAAATGTAGTATATTTGGTATGCTAATTTGCGAATTTGTAATATATAATAATATGTCGTCTGCATATAATGAAATTTTATTATTTGAGTGTTTGGTATTATATCCATGAATATTCGGGTGACTTCTTATACTTTCTGCTAAAGGCTCTATCACTAGTGCAAATAGCAGAGGTGATAGTGCGCACCCCTGCCTATTGCCCCTTGCCAATTGGAATTTCGGGGATAATATATTATTAGTCAGTATTCTAGCCATTGGCTTATCATATAATAATTTTACCCATGAGATAAAGTTATCTCCCATGTTAACTTTTTGCAATACTTTGAATAAATATTGCCATTCTACTTGATCGAAAGCTTTTTCTGCATCCAATGAGATAATTGCTAGGTCTTCTTCAGTATTATGTGAGTACATTATATTAGACACCCGTCTCAAATTGTTAAATGAGTATCGCTTTGGTATAAACCCAGTTTGATCCGGGTTTATTAGTTTGCTAATATATTTACTCAATCTTCTCGCTAGTGTCTTTGCTAATATTTTTTGATCTGTATTTAGGAGTGCAATAGCTCTATATGAGCCTGGGTCTTCTAGATCTTTATCCTTTTTTGGTATAAGTGTAATAGTTGACTCAGTTAGTGTTTCTGGTAGTTTATTTTCTTTAAAAGCGTATATATATAATTCTTGCAAGCGTGGAGAAATTATCTCGTGGAATCTTTTATAGAATTCATTACTAAAGCCGTCTGGTCCTGGCGTTTTGCCATTCTTCAACAAATTTATTGTTTCTTCTATTTCCTAAAGTGTAATCTGAGCTCCTAATCCCTCTTGTTCCACCATATTTAATTTTGGAAGATTACAATTGTCTAAGAAATTTGTAATTTGAGTATTATTTGCAGAGGTTTTCGATGTATATAAATTTTGATAATGTTAAGCAAATATTTTATTTATATCTTTAGGTAGTGTTAGTAATTCCCCTTTGTCTGATTTAATTTTAGTAATTGTATTTTCTGTTTCCCATTTTTTCAGTTGGCGTGCTAAATTCAAAATTTTCTTGTTTTGTAATTTGAAATAATCTTATTATTCTGGCCGATAAAATTTAATTTAATTTATATTTTAGTATTGTTATCTTATTGTGTTTATCTATAGTTGGTTCTTTAGCATTTTCTAAATCTAATCATCTAATTTCTTGTTCTAGCTGTAATTGTTCAGTATTATTCTTTTTATTTTGGAAAGCTTGATATGAGATTATAGTTCCTCTTATAAATGCCTTGAAAGTTTTCCATAATAAGGAGGGTGAAATATCTGGTGGTTCATTTGTCTCAAAGAAGAATTTCATCTGCTCTTTTAAATATGTACAACCTTGTGAGTTGTTTAATATTTGGGAGTTAAACCTCCAAAACGATTTTTTGTCAGGCATTCCTCCATACATCTGTCATATTGGTATTTTTCATGTATGTATTTAAGAGTTCACTTGTTTTAGATTTTATGTTAATCCTTTTTTGTTTTGCAAATTTATCCAAATATGGATCTAAAACACAATTCAAATCTCCCCCTATTACCACATTTTGATAGTTAAGTTCTGAAATTGTATCCAGAATTTTACTAAAAAATTGAGGGTTGTCAAAATTAGGAGCATCAATATTTATCAAAGTAAGTGGAGTAGAATAAATTTCTCCCGTGACTATGACGTACCTCCCCTCTTTATCTGCTATGGTATTCGTTAATTTAAATGGTATACCTTTACGAATGATAATGGCCGTGTCTCTAGATTTAGAAGTAAATGAAGAATAGTATGTTTGCCCTATCCAATTTGCCTTCAGTCTTATCTGTGTTTGATATTTCAGATGCATCTCTTGTAAGAAAATTACATCACTATTTAAAGCTTTTAATTGGGCAAAGATCTTACCCCTTTTAATTGGTTCATTAGCACCCCTTATATTCCAACTGCAGAATGTGATTGCTCCAGTTTTCTTTTGTTTATCGTCTTGCATTATGGATCATGTTAATACCTTTACTTCATATGGTGCAACCAAGAACCTCATTACTCTAGGTGAGGGACGATCATCCCCAGCTATTAAATTTTGTTGGCATCTCCCCTTCAGAATAGACCTTGAAAAAGACCAGAAAGTGTAGAGTCGTGAAAAGATAATTAACAAAAAGTGATATTATAATATCCAAAAATAAAGATATTATAATTAAAAACAAACCACCAACAGGTGATAGAAAAATTCTTATCGACTTCCGTAGATGTTTTTATATGTTTTGCTCTGCCCCCTTGACCAATTATTATTAATTGGAAGATAGAGCGATACAAAGTTAAAAAATATATATGTAAAATAAAACACACTCCGATAGATAGATTAGAAATGTATCTTCAAAGAGGAAAAAAAAATAAAAGATAGTTTCCAACGTTAAGTATATACTTAGATATAACAGAAAGGTTGAACAAGTTAGGTCTTTATTCTTTGGAGCACAGAAGGTTAAGGGGGGACTTGATTGAGGTCTTTAAAATGATGAAAGGGATAGACAGAGTTGACGTGGATAAGCTTTTCCCACTGAGGGTAGGAAAGATTCAAACAAGAGGGCATGACATGAGAATTAAGGGACAGAAGTTTAGGGGTAACATGAGGGGGAACTTCTTTACTCAGAGAGTGGTGGCTGTGTGGAATGATCTTCCTGCAGAAGTGGTGGAAGCAGGATCGATTTTAACATTTAAAAGTAAAGTGGATAGGTATATGGACGGGAAGGGAATGGAGGGATATGGTCTGAGTGCAGGTAGATGGAACTAGGGGAAGATAAATGGTCGGCACAGACTGGAATGGCCGAGAAGGCCTGTTTCCGTGCTGTAATTGTTATATGGTTATATGGTTAGCCATCTCAGTTAACAAATTATCCATTCCTTCCATAGCCGCTTCAGTGGACTTTGACATCGCGTCCAGCTTTTTATTACAGTTCATATCAACCCGCTTAATTTTCTTGTTTAAATCCTCCTCAATCTCGACCACACATTTGGCTAAGTTGTCAATTTTCCCATCACCTTATCATTACCTTGTTTAAATTTTTCGGAGAGGTTTTTTTCCAGCGCGACATTCTCCTCTTGTTTTCACTGACTGAAGCTGTTACTGACTTTTCCAGTTGTTCCCCCATTGTAGTCATTTCTGTAGAAGGATTTTGAAAGTCAGCTTCTTCTTCTGAGCTTCCAGCTGGTGCTTGAGGGGATTGAGGGGTCTTTCCAGGTTTTTTCAGATAAGCTCTTGTAGCAGGTATTGTAGCAGCTTTCGAAGGCTTCTGGCGAGTTTTAGCCTTTTTCATTTAAAACTGCCATTATTCTCTGTTATCAGCAGGACTTCTGATAACACACAATTAAATAACAGCTCCAGTTGTTATTTTTAGAACTCCTCCATCTTCCAACTCGTATTTTAGCACATTAAAACAGTCTTTGGGAGCAGAGCGAAACAGCAGCGTCTCTCACCCCACCATTGACGCCACCGGACGTTCCATGGCCATTTTCATACTCGGATATTAGCATCTTGTTCCCTATTGCTTTTCCATTGACTTAACTCAAAAGCTGTGATCGAGGACAGTCAAAAGCCCATATCTTCCTTAGAAATTAAGAGAACTGAATGAAATTTTCAGTTATTTATGTGTGAAAACATTTTTCACACAGAGAGTGGTGAGTCTCTGGAATTTTCTGCCACAGAAGGTAGTTGAGGCCAATTCATTGGCTATATTTAAGAGGGAGTTGGATGTGGCCCTTGTAGCTAAAGGGATCGGGGGGTATGAAGAGAGGGCAGGTACAGGATACTGAGTTGGATGATCAGTCATGATCATATTGAATGGCGGTGCAGGCTCGAAGCGCCGAATGGCCTACTCCTGCACCTATTTTCTATGTTTCTATGTTATTATAGATTGAAGCATTCTGAAACAAATATAAAACAATCTTACTTGGATGACCTGAAATTAAAGCACATAATTAGTTTCTTAATTGTAGCTAATTGGTCAATTGGTTAATTGTAGCTAATTGTAGCTTAATTGTAGCAATGGATAAAATTGGTCCATTGGAGAGACCGAGTGGACAGCTATCTGCAGAGCCAAAAGAGATGGGGGAGATATTGAACAATTTCTTTTCTTCGGTATTCACCAAGGAGAAGGATATTGAATTATGTGAGGTAAGGGAAACTAGTAGAGTAGCTATGGATACTATGAGTTTCAAAGTAAAAGAAGTACTGACACTTTTGAAAAATATAAAAGTGGATAAGTCTCTAGGTCCTGACAGGATATTCCCTAGGACATTGAGGTAAGTTAGTGTAGAAATAGCCGGGGCTATGACAGAAATATTACAAATGTCATTAGAAACGGGAATAGTCCCCGAGGATTGGCGTACTGCGCATGTTGTTCCATTGTTTAAAAAGGGTTCTAAAAGTAAACCTAGCAATTATAGACCGGTTAGTTTGACTTCAGTGGTGGGCAAATTAATGGAAAAGATACTTAGAGATAATATATATAAGTATCTGGATAAAGAGGGTCTAATTAGGAACAGTCAACATGGATTTATGCCTGGAAGGTCATGTTTGACTAATCTTCTTGAATTTTTGGAAGAGGTTACTAGGGAAATTGACGAGGGTAAAGCAGTGGATGTTGTCTATATGGACTTTAGTAAGGCCTTTGACAAGGTTCCTCATGGAAGGTTGGTTAAGAAGGTTCAACTGTTGGGTATAAATGCAGGAATAGCAAGATGGATTCAACAGTGGCTGAATGGGAGAAGCCAGAGGGTAATGGTGGATGGCTGTTTGTCGGGTTGGAGGCAGGTGACTAGTGGGGTGCCTCAGGGATCTGTGTTGGGTCCTTTGTTGTTTGTCATGTACATCAATGATCTGGATGAAGGGGTGGTAAATTGGATTAGTAAGTATGCAGATGATACCAAGATAGGGGGTGTTGTGGATAATGAAGAGGATTTCCAAAGTCTACAGAGTGATTGAGGCCAGTTGGAAAAATGGGCTGAAAGATGGCAGATGGAGTTTAATGCTGATAAATGTGAGGTGCTACACCTTGGCAGGACAAATCAAAATAGGACGTACATGGTAAACGGTAGGGAATTGAAGAATACAGTTGAACAGAGGGATCTGGGAATAACCGTGCATAGTTCCTTGAAGGTGGAATCTCATATAGATAGGGTGGTAAAGAAAGCTTTTGGTATGCTAGCTTTTATAAATCAGAGCATTGAGTATAGAAGCTGGGATGTAATGTTAAAATTGTACAAGGCATTGGTGAGACCAAATCTGGAGTATGGTGTACAGTTTTGGCCGCCCAATTATAGGAAGGATGTGAACAAAATAGAGAGGGTACAGAGGAGATTTACTAGAATGTTGCCTGGGTTTCAACAGCTAAGTTACAGAGATAGGTTGAATAAGTTAGGTCTTTATTCTCTGGAGCGCAGAAGGTTAAGGGGGGACTTGATAGAGGTCTTTAAAATGATGAGAGGGATAGACAGAGTTGATGTGGACAAGCTTTTCCCTTTGAGAATAGGGAAGATTCAAACAAGAGGACATGACTTTAGAATTAAGGGACAGAGGTTTAGGGGTAACATGAGGGGGAACTTCTTTACTCGGAGAGTGGTAGCGGTGTGGAATGAGCTTCCAGTGGAAGTGGTGGCGGCAGGTTCGTTGGTATTATTTAAAAATAAATTGGATAGGCATATGGATGAGAAGGGTATGGAGGGTTATGGTATGAGTGCAGGCAGGTGGGACTAAGGGAAAAAAGTTTGTTTGGCACGGACTTGAAGGGCCGAGATGGCCTGTTTCCGTGCTGTAATTGTTATATGGTTAATTACAAAATTGACCGTTGTGACAGAAATAGTAATAAACACCCAGACTGCTTTGAAAATGTGATCTTCTCAAGGTCAGAATTTTAATATTATTTTATTATATGCTGTAAATCCATAACAGATAGGTAAATGGATAGGTTGTTCCATTGATAGGTTGTTCCATTGTTTAAAAAGGGTTCTAAAAGTAAACCTAGCAATTATAGACCGGTTAGTTTGACTTCAGTGGTGGGCAAATTGATGGAAAAGATACTTAGAGATAATATATATAAGTATCTGGATAAAGAGGGTCTAATTAGGAACAGTCAACATGGATTTATGCCTGGAAGGTCATGTTTGACTAATCTTCTTGAATTTTTGGAAGAGGTTACAAGGGAAATTGACAAGGGTAAAGCAGTGGATGTTGTCTATATGGACTTCAGTAAGGCCTTTGACAAGGTTCCTCATGGAAGGTTGGTTAAGAAGGTTCAACTGTTGGGTATAAATGCAGGAATAGCAAGATGGATTCAACAGTGGCTGAATGGGAGAAGCCAGAGGGTAATGGTGGATGGCTGTTTGTCGGGTTCGAGGCAGG
The DNA here is from genome assembly GCA_963514005.1 of Raja brachyura. Next base: position 32,123,451 of record OY740794.1, read on the forward strand.
TGACTAGTGGGGTGCCTCGGGGATCTGTGTTGGGTCCTTTGTTGTTTGTCATGTACATCAATGATCTGGATGAAGGGGTGGTAAATTGGATTAGTAAGTATGCAGATGATACCAAGATGGGGGGGCGTTGTGGATAATGAAGAGGATTTCCAAAGTCTACAGAGTGATTGAGGCCAGTTGGAAAAATGGGCTGAAAGATGGCAGATGGAGTTTAATGCTGATAAATGTGAGGTGCTACACCTTGGCAGGACAAATCAAAATAGGACGTACATGGTAAATGGTAGGGAATTGAAGAATACAGTTGAACAGAGGGATCTGGGAATAACCGTGCATAGTTCCTTGAAGGTGGAATCTCATATAGATAGGGTGGTAAAGAAAGCTTTTGGTATGCTAGCCTTTATAAATCAGAGCATTGAGTATAGAAGCTGGGATGTAATGTTAAAATTGTACAGGGCATTGGTGAGACCAAATCTGGAGTATGGTGTGCAGTTTTGGTCGCCCAATTATAGGAAGGATGTGAACAAAATAGAGAGGGTACAGAGGAGATTTACTAGAATGTTGCCTGGGTTTCAACAGCTAAGTTACAGAGATAGGTTAAATAAGTTAGGTCTTTATTCTCTGGAGCGCAGGAGGTTAAGGGGGGACTTGATAGAGGTCTTTAAAATGATGAGAGGGATAGACAGAGTTAATGTGGACAAGCTTTTCCCTTTGAGAATAGGGAAGATTCAAACAAGAGGGCATGACTTTAGAATTAAGGGACAGAGGTTTAGGGGTAACATGAGGGGGAACTTCTTTACTCAGAGAGTGGTAGCGGTGTGGAATGAGCTTCCAGTGGAAGTGGTGGCGGCAGGTTCGTTGGTATCATTTAAAAATAAATTGGATAGGCATATGGATGAGAAGGGTATGGAGGGTTATGGTATGAGTGCAGGCAGGTGGGACTAGGGGAAAAAAGATGTTCGGCACGGACTTGAAGGGCCGAGATGGCCTGTTTCCGTGCTGTAATTGTTATATGGTTATATGGTTATAATTTACAATCTATAACGGATTCTGTACTCCTTGTTTTTCCTCAACTTTTCAATTTTGGCATTGTAAACTACAAGTTTTGCTCTTCAAATCACACATGACATGCCTTTCTGCCCACTACTTTCCCATTAAGAATGTCCTGTAGATCATCACATTTGGAGTAGTCCAAATTCAGATAATCTCTGCGAATGCTGTTTAAATCAGTCTCTTTCCATTTCTTTCCTAGTTTTTTCTGCTCTCAATTCCTTCTGTTTTTTCTTCCGTCTGTTCCTCTGCACTCTCTCCCATGTCACTGCCTTACAGAGCACATCCTCCCTACGATGCTCCTCAACATTATCAAGGTAATTGACTGTTCTATTCTTGCAGGCCCACATCCTACATGACAAATAACACATGGTGGCATTGGGAGATTTCTGTTTTGATGAGCTAAACATCCCCATTATCTCTTCCGCATCAATGTTGTGTGATCTTGCTGATGCAGTCTCCTCCTTCAGTTTCTCAGTTACATCAAGCTCAAAGTATTTACTAGACTGCCTCTCCAACACATTGATGACCGCTTGAAGACAGCTCCTCATCTTTGAACTGAACTGTGGATGTACTGGTAGCAGATCAGAATCTCTTTATTGTCATTGCACATGGTGCAACAAAATTTAAAAAGTCAATCCAACGGTGCGGTTCACAAGAACAATCTTAAAATATAAGGAAGGGTAAAAATATATACATATAAAAAAAACAATTAAGTTGAATGTGAGTGTTATTTCTTATTTTGCATTGTTAAGCTCACGTATGGCAATGGGGTAGAAGCTGTCTCTGAGTCTGTTCGTGTGAGTTTTGAAAGACCTGTACCATCTGCCAGAGGGCAGCAGGTGGAACAGTTTGTGCCCAGGGTGGGAAGGGTCCTTCAGGATGTTGGCTACCCTGCCAAGGCAGTGAGAGCTGAAGATGTCCTTCAGGGAGGGCAGTGGGCAACCAGTGATTTTTTTGGGCGGTGTTGCTGACCCTTTGAAGTTTATGAGTTCTACTTTTGCTTCAGCCTGGGTGAAGTTATGGAGGATGGCGCTTTTTAACCCCCGACAGAATGTTCAGCAGGGCAACAAAGTCATCATAATGTTCTATGAGCTTGCCACTAATATGAAACAGTATGTGCAATCTGTTGCCGCGGTACCGTGGGAGGACACCCCGGGGGATGTCGTCCTGTCATCTAAAAATGTGACAAATCCTTTTGGGTCCCATTTTCCGTTTTTGTACTGAAGTTTGCTCATCTGCAGTAGGGCATTTACTGCTGGACAGTCTTTCCCAAACAAGAATTGTCCTCCGTATTGTTTCTGCATTTTGAGGGCTGAGCAAACTGATGTAGCAATGGAGTCAAGAGGATGCAAGTGGCAGTAGAGCTCGTTCAAAGATTTATCCCATTCACAATCCTAATAGCAGCATGATTAGCTGCACACCTGTCACTCATTGTGTTTGAAATGTTGTCGATTATCTTTTGTCTGATATCTTGAAAATTTGCTTGCTCATTGAAATAAGTGCAAGTTTTACACAAATTGTCAACTGTTTCGCAGCAGTCCTCAGCAGTCCTCAGCAGTCCCACCAGCCAATTCATCGACTGCTGCAGAGAAACATTTGTCTGTGGTGGTGAAATGTGGGTCCCTTCCTGGGTGGTTGCATCAAAACCCAGAGTAATCCTAAGAAGCAAGTTTATATGTAAAATAACCGACTTACCTTATGTTTTGTCCCCTACGTGAGATCCGTTCCATTGTTGGCGTTGACGGCGTTAGAAGTAGATTTTTATTTTACTTCACGATTAAATTGTCCAGCGATTTAAAAAAAAAAAAAAAAAAAAAAAAAAAAAAAAAAAAAAACTTCAGATAACGGCAGTCGGAACGATTTCTCTGCAGCAGCTGAACAGCCTGTGAAAGTTTGACTCCGACAGGCAGGAGAAAACGGTATTTTAATCCCGCGCCCCCCCCCCTCAAAGGCGCCAAAGTCGCGCACACGGCCAGTGACAGAATTGCAGCACCGCTGAAGATAAGTTTTGTAACATACCTAGTTTCTGTATATAAACAGGGAGTAGAAGCAGAGCCAAGTGGTCAGATTTACCAAAGTACGGTCGGAGGATGGAATGGTAGGCACCTTTAATGGTTGTGTCGCCATGGTCAAGGGTGGGACAGTATATGTTCTGATGGTGTTTTGGACGTTAACTCATGAGGTTGGCCTGATCGAAGTCCCCAACTATTGTGGACAGGGCCTTGGGGAGCTTCAATTTAAAGCAAAGATAGACACAAACAGCTGCAGTAACTCAGTGGGACAGGCAGCATTGCTGGAGAAAAGGAATGGGTGATGTTTCGAGTCAAGACCCTTCATCAGACAATTTTAAAGCAATTGATCGTAGTGTATAGCTCATCCAGCGCATGCTTGGAATTAGCATGGGGTGGGACGTAGACTGCTGTCAGGATAGCCAAAGTGAATTCCCTTGGCAAGTAGACGACATTTCACCATTAGATATTCCCGGTCCAAGGAGCGGTAACGTACCAAGACCACCATGTCCGAGCACGATGAAGTGTTCATTAGGAAACGGACCCCTCTGCCTCTTTCCTTGCTTGAAGATGCCTTATGGTCCATCCAGTGAAATGAGAAGACCTCTGGTTCTATGGCACAGTTAGGGGAAGCGGTGCTGAGGCACTTTAAAACAGAGCACACAGCAATCTCAGTTCCTTCACTAAACCAGAAATAAGATTTCCTTTCCTTCATCAGTCTGAACGTTGATTACAAAAGTCTGGAAGTCATGTCGCAGCTGTATAAAATTTTAGTTAGGCCTCATTTGTTGTTTTGAGTGTAGTTTTGCTTACCGCTTTACAGAAGGGATGTGAAGGCTCCAGGGACCTGCAGAAGAGGTTAACCAGGACATGGCCTGGTTTACACAATATTAGCTACAAGGAGAGTTTGAACAAACTTGGATTCTTTTCACTGGAGTGTAGGAGGCTGAAGATATGATTATGGGAGGCATAAATAGGGCAGCTGGAGTATTTTTCCCCCCGTGATGGAAATGTAAAATTCTAGAAGACATAACTTTAAGTTGAGAGACAGGAAGTTTAAAATGACATTCTGAGGATTTCTATTTTGCAGAGTGGTGGGTGTCTGGAATGCCCTGCCAGGGAAACGGATACAATATCAATGTTTAAGAGGCATTGAGGTAGGCACATGAACTGACAGGGAATAGAGAGATATAGTCCTCATGCAAGCAGATAGGATTAGCTTAAACTGTGATCATGGTCAGCACAGATATTGTGGGCCTGCAGTGTACTATTCTACATTATGTTTTAATTTGCAAAGAGCAGGAGTGGACAAAGGGAGTGTTTGCAATAGGGAAGAGACTAGCAAACTGATCAGATATACCATACATATATATATACAATTACATCAAACCCAAGAGTGATAGATAAAGTAGACGATACAGAGTGCATAATATATTTCTTAGCACGTAGGCCTTCAGTTTCGTAGACAAAGTCCAATATCCCCAATGGGATAATCGGATAGTACCCTAGCGTGTGATTGGATTGTTCAGTAGCTTGATGACAGAGGAGAAGAAGCTGTTCCTGAGTCTGGTGGTGCATGCTTTCAAGTGTCTGTACCTTCTGCCGGATGGAGGGAGGGAGGTGGAGGAGGAGGAATAACTGGGGTTGGACAAGTCTTTGATTATGTTGGCTGCTTTTCCAAGGCATTGTGAAGTGCAGATAGACTCAATGAGGGGAGGTCTGGTCTCTGTAATGGAGTGGGCTACATCTTTGAATGAGAACTGCAAAGAGTAAAAGACGTTAACAACGCCAGAACTGTCAGATTTAAAATACTAGTTCACAAGTTGTAGGAGTGGAATTAGGCCATTCGGCCCATCAAGTCCACTCCACCATTCAATCATGGCTGATCTCTGCCTCCTGATCCCATTTTCCTGCCTTCTCCCCATAACCCTTGACACTTGTTCTAATTAAGAATTTGTCTATCTCTTCCCTAAATAACAAGGTTAGTTGCTCAAAATCAGGCACAGTGGAGAATGTTGGAAATACCCGACAGGTCAGGCATTATCTGTGAAAGAAAGAGGTGGGATTTACGTTAAAGATTGACAAATTTTCATCTGAACTGGCCACTACAGTCACAAACTGGAAAAGCTAGCGTCTCTTTACAAGCTGAAATGCTGATTTTTGAGCTTCGTTGGAACAAAGTGCAGGAGTTGGATGTCACAATTAAACTGCAACTGGAACCCACGCTTGTCCTTTCATGCAAAATGGAGGTTTTCTGCAAAACAGTCACCTAAACAGTCTGAAGAAGCCTCCCGCCTGATTCATTGTTTGTCCATTATCCTCCACAGATGCTGCCTGACCAGCTGAGTTCTTCCAGAAGTGTTTTTTTGTTATTCCAGATATTCCAGGGAAGATTCCAGCATCTGCAGTCTCTTGTGTCTGCACTTAATCTGTGCGTGGTTTCCTCAGTAGGAGAGCTCATTGTAAGCCTGGAACTTCATCAGAACAGGTTAAGTGCTTCACATTAAATAAATATTTGAGTCCCTGGATGTTGAAAAGGAAAGAGGTGAAAAGACAGTTGTTGTGCCTCTGGTTGTACGGTGAAAGTGCTATGAAGAGGGCAGTGAGTGTTTGTGTAGAGGAGAGAATGCACCAGCAAGTCACAGAGGGAATGGTGCCTTCAGATTGCTGAAAGGGAAGGGGAGCAGAAGATGTATCTAGTGGTGGAATTTGTTGAAAGCGGCAGGAATTATGGAGGATGATTGGTTGAGTGCGGCGGTTGTTGTGGTGGAAGGTGAGAACATGGGATCCCCTGTACTTGCTCTGGGTGGGATGAAAGCAGAAAAGTGTCAAAAGGAATAAAAAACAGTTGAGGACTTCATCAAGAAATGTGGAGGTGAACCACAGTTAAAGAAAAAAAAATGACATGGAAAGTTTTTCAATATAATTATGGAGAAGGACAGAACTGGGCCTAGGGTTGAGATTTTTGATTGGAGAAAGGTTAACTTTAACGAGATGCGAGATGATTTAAAAGGAGTGAACTGGGACATTTTGTTTTATGGGAAAGATGTAGAAGAGAAATGGAGGACATTTAAAAGGGAAATTTTAAGAGTACAGAATCTTTATGTTCCTGTTCGGTTGAAAGGAACCAGTAAAAATTGGAAAGAGCCCTGGTTTTCAAGGGAAATTGGACATCTTGTTCGGAAAAAGAGGGAGATCTACAATAATTATAGGTAGCATGAAGTAAATGAGGAGCTTAAGGAGTATAAGGAATGTAAAAAGAATCTTAAGAAAGAAATTAGAAAAGCTAAAAGAAGATATGAGGTTGCTTTGGCAAGTAAGGTGAAAGTAAATCCAAAGGGTTTCTACAGCTATATTAATAGCAAAAGGATAACAAGGGATAAAATTGGTCCATTGGAGAGACTGAGTGGACAGCTATCTGCAGAGCCAAAAGAGATGGGGGAGATATTGAACAAATTATTTTCTTCGGTATTCACCAAGGAGAAGGATATTGAATTATGTGAGGTAAGGAAAACTAGTAGAGTAGCTATGGATACTATGAGTTTCAAAGTAAAAGAAGTACTGACACCAAGTACTAAAAGAAGGGATGTGAAGGCTCCAGGGACGCTGCAGAAGATGTTCACCAGGACATGGTCTGGTTTACACAATATTAGCTACAAGGAGAGGTTTAACAAACTTGGATTCTTTTCACTGGAGTGTAGGAGGCTGAAGATATGATTATGGGAGGCATAAATAGGGCAGCTGGAGTATTTTTCCCCCCCCGTGATGGAAGTTAGTGTAGAAATAGCTGGGGCTATGACAGAAATATTTCAAATGTCATTAGAAACGGGAATAGTCCCCGAGGATTGGCGTACTGCGCATGTTGTTCCATTGTTTAAAAAGGGTTCTAAGAGTAAACCTAGCAATTAAAGACCGGTTAGTTTGACTTCAGTGGTGGGCAAATTAATGGAAAAGATACTTAGAGATAATATATATAAGCATCTGGATAAACAGGGTCTAATTAGGAACAGTCAACATGGATTTATGCCTGGAAGGTCATGTTTGACTAATCTTCTTGAATTTTTGGAAGAGGTTACTAGGGAAATTGACGAGGGTAAATCAGTGGATGTTGTCTATATGGACTTTAGTAAGGCCTTTGACAAGGTTCCTCATGGAAGGTTGGTTAAGAAGGTTCAACTGTTGGGTATAAATGCAGGAATAGCAAGATGGATTCAACAGTGGCTGAATGGGAGAAGCCAGAGCGTAATGGTGGATGGCTGCTTGTCGGGTTGGAGGCAGGTGACTAGTGGGGTGCCTCAGGGATCTGTGTTGGGTCCTTTGTTGTTTGTCATGTACATCAATGATCTGGATGAAGGGGTGGTAAATTGGATTAGTAAGTATGCAGATGATACCAAGATAGGGGGCGTTGTGGATAATGAAGAGGATTTCCAAAGTCTACAGAGTGATTTAGGCCAGTTGGAAAAATGGGCTGAAAGATGGCAGATGGAGTTTAATGCTGATAAATGTGAGGTGCTACACCTTGGCAGGACAAATCAAAATAGGACGTACATGGTAAATGGTAGGGAATTGAAGAATACAGTTGAACAGAGGGATCTGGGAATAACCGTGCATTGTTCCTTGAAGGTGGAATCTCATATAGATAGGGTGGTAAAGAAAGCTTTTGGTATGCTAGCCTTTATAAATCAGAGCATTGAGTATAGAAGCTGGGATGTAATGCTAAAATTGTACAAGGCATTGGTGAGACCAAATCTGGAGTATGGTGTACAATTTTGGTCGCCCAATTATAGGAAAGATGTGAACAAAATAGAGAGGGTACAGAGGAGATTTACTAGAATGTTGCCTGGGTTTCAACAGCTAAGTTACAGAGATAGGTTGAATAAGTTAGGTCTTTATTCTCTGGAGCGCAGAAGGTTAAGGGGGGACTTGATAGAGGTCTTTAAAATGATGAGAGGGATAGACAGAGTTGATGTGGACAAGCTTTTCCCTTTGAGAATAGGGAAGATTCAAACAAGAGGACATGACTTTAGAATTAAGGGGCAGAAGTTTAGGGGTAACATGAGGGGGAACTTCTTTACTCAGAGAGTGGTAGCGGTGTGGAATGAGCTTCCAGTGGTGGCGGCAGGTTCGTTGGTATCATTTAAAAATAAATTGGATAGGCATATGGATGAGAAGGGTATGGAGGGTTATGGTATGAGTGCAGGCAGGTGGGACTAAGGGAAAAAAGTTGTTCAGCATGGACTTGAAGGGCTGAGATGGCCTGTTTCCGTGCTGTAATTGTTATATGGTTATATGGTTTTGATACCAGCACAGAGGTGATGATGCCATAGAAACCAGGAGAATTAAACAGGTGACGCAGTAGCTACTGCGGCTGCCTCACGGCTCCAGCCATCCACGTTCAATCTCCAGTCATGTCTGTGTCGAATATTATATGCAGTTCTGGTCATCGCATTACAGGGCGCAGGCACCTGCCGTCAGGGTAGGCACTGCCTACACTGACTAAAATGATAACATAGTAATTACTAAAAATAAATAGTAAAGGCATGGGAGAATTATGCCTATCTAAGAGATTGATCTCAGCCATTCATCTGCAGAGCTTGTAACCCTTGAAGGTCTGTCAGCCCACGTTCCATCAGCACTGCTGGTGCCGTCAATTTCAAGCGGAGCTGAAGGTGGCTAAAATTCTGCCTTTGCAGCACTGCGCAGGCGCAGCGCTAGTTTCTTGGCAGGGTTTTCAAATATAGATTGGCATTATTTTAAGTGGATCTTAGGAAACAGAGAGAGAAGAATTGAGCTCATGTACCAATGATGTGGTAAGTACATTTCTTGGTGACGTTTTTAAATTCCGTATTTTCCGGGGTGGGGGGGGAGAGCTCCTTTCACAGCATTTGAGGAGTCTGGCCCGGGGTAAAGTTGCGGGGAGGTGTAGGAGCGTTGTGAAGGAGGGGATCTGGATCATACCAGTAACCCACTTGCGACGCTCCTTACACGGAACCACCGCATTGACGCGAGGGGGAGAAGCAGCTCGGGTGGCTGCGAGCGGCCGCCGGGCCGGACAGCGGAACCGACCACCACCTCAGCTCCCCCCCCCCCCCCCCCGCTTCGCGCCCGGAGAGCTGCGGTAGCGGTGAGTTACTGCCATTGTCCCCAACCCCCTCCTTGTCAACACTCCTGCCCTCCCCGCAACCTTACCCCTGGCACAGACTCTCCACACACTGTGAAAGGAACTCGTACAGCAATTCGTTCTTTCCACGCACTATTAAAGCATGGAATAATCTCCACCAAGCCACGGTTGCCCAGCCAGATGCAACTAAATTTAAAGTGCCACTTTCTTCCCAATAACCCTCTCTGGCTAAACCCCTCCCTTCATCACCTCCAGTTTAAATTCCAGTTGGAATATTTTGGAGGACCAAGTAACCAAGAACTCTCCCCCCAATTGGTCCTTTGAACAAGTGGTGTCTTTCAATAAGATGACAACTGATTCAACTTTTCCCTGTGCTCCTGTTTTTTCCCCCATCATCTCTCCACCTGCCATTACCCTTCCCCCCCCCCCCCCCCCCCCCCCAACTCAGTAATTTAGAATAAAGGAGACTAGGAAGCCATGGGCAAATTGAGTTGTTACTGTTTTTTTAATTTTATTTTATTACGGAGAGAACAATCTGCACATGCGCGGTTTACATTTTTTTTTAAAGCCGACTGACTTCCTACCCTGAGTAATTACTCACAGCACGTGCCTCACAGGAAGGATGTGGATGCTTCAGATAGGCAGCAATTCAGATTCACCACAAAGCTGCCCGGATTAGTTGTTTTCTTTGGAGAATGGCAGATCTGATAGATGTTTATAAAATTGAGAGAAGCCTAGAGATGGTAGGCAAACAGAACCTTTTTCCCAGGGTCGAAAAGTCAAATACTGAAAGGCGTAGTTTTATGGTGAGAGAGGCAGAGGTTAATGTTTTGCAGAGTGATAAATGCCAGGTATGTGCTGCCAGGAAGCAGATAGTATGATAGTAGCAATTAAGAGGTTTTTAGATAGGCAATATTTAGGGATTTGTATGCATGAAGGCAGAATAGATTAGCTTAATTTGGCATCATGTGTAGCATAGACATTGTAGGTCCAAGAGCCAATATCTGTGCTGTATTGTTCCACAGTGTCCTTCATAATGTCTGGGACAAAGACCCATCATTTATTTATTTGCCTCTGTATTCCACAATTTGAGATTTGTAATAGAAAAAAAATCACATGTGGTTAAAGTGTACATTGTCAGATTTTAATTAAGGGCAAGGCTTACATTGCGGGGATCTTTGATGATGGATGATTTATACATTTTGGTTTCACCATGTAGATATTACAGCTGTGTTTGTACCTAGTCCCCGCCAATAAATTATGGGTCTTTGTCACAAACATTATGAAGAGCACTGTATATTGTATAAAGCTGATGTATCAGAATCAATATGGAGAGTGTTTTGTACCTACACCTAGATGCCTCATGGGGTTAAGTCAGCCATTAAGGTATTTTAGTCAGCGATGGTCAAATGCTTCAGGAGACACTAAGGAATCAGTGAAATTGAGATGAAACTCACTTCAATTGCAAGTGAACAGGAATACTTAAGCACGTTGGGAGATTCAGATTGTAAGTGTAGGTAGAGTCTGCCTGATATATCATTGGCATGGCTCCCCTCTAAATCAAAAGCATCTTCACAAGCCCCTGCCCCAAGAAGGTGGCATCCATCATCAAAGATCCCCGCAATGTAAGCCTTGCCCTTTTCTCACTGCTCCATTGGGCAGGAGAAACAGAAGCCTGAAGTAGCACACCAGCAGGTTCAGAAACAGCTACTTCCCAACAGCTGTCATGTTCTTGACTCCACCTGCACAGCCCTAATCTTACCTCCACAACTACAAATACTACACCCAACCTTTTGTGCTACCATGGACTTGTATATTTCTAATTATATATTTGCACCAATCTCTTGACTTATTTTTCTCATGTCTTCTCTCATTTTGAAATGTACATATTATTCACATATATTTTTTGCATGTTTCGCTGCAAGCAAGGTTATTTTCACTGTTATTTGTACCTCACAGTACATGTGCACGTGACAATAAACTGTGGCTAAAATTGACTTTCAGAACTATTTTTACTGTTGTGATGTACCAACAGCTGGTCTACAGCCTCGGAATGGGAGCAGGCAGATACCTCAAACTCCAGCAATAAAACTACATTTGAAATTAAGTCGAGACTCTGGCCATCATTCTGGGTTTACCGCATTCCAGTCAACATTTCGCCATTTCGTGATCTATGAGGTGCTGTTCCTCCAATTTGCGGTGTTGCTCACTCTGGCCGTGGAGGAGGCCCAGAACAGACAGGTGGATACGGAATGGGAGGGGGAGTTGAAGTGTTGAGCCACCAGGAGGTCGGGTTGGTTAATGTGGACCGAGCGGAGGTGTGCAGGGAAACGATCGCCAAGCCTCCACTTGGTCTCACCGATATAGATCAGCTGACATCTAGAGCAGCGGATGCAATAGATGAGGTTGGAGGAGGTGCAGGTCAGTTCCAGGTCCGACAGAGGTTCACTTGCACCTCTGTCCTCCAACCTCATCTTCCCCCGCCTCCCCCCACCCTCCATCAGTCTGAAGAAGGGTTTCGGCCCGAAACGTTGCCCATCTCCTTCGCTCCATAGATGCTGCTGCACCCGCTGAGTTTCTCCAGCATTTTGTGTACCCTTGATTTTCCAGCATCTGCAGTTCCTTCTTTAATACCTTGTCTCACTGACCCGTCACCTTACTTCATCTGGAAGGATCTTGCGTCCATTTGCAGAGTGGACCACAGAGGCCGACAGATCAACACATGGCCCATAGTGGTGGAGTCAGGTCTGCACCAACGTCAAGGCTTAACAATCACAGCAGACGAAATACTAAGCAATATTTCTGGGCTGGAAATCAAAGTCATCCAAGAGTCTTCATCATGCATGGTTTCTGCAAACATGCAGATCTAACCCCCGCTCTACCATCGCCTACTCCCTGGGTTGGTGTTTGCTGACACAACTGGGCATGGTTCCATATTTCCTTGCAGCTCAGGAGGCCCCATCGTGTTTGTGCCAATTACAGAGCAATCTCATTCCCCCCTTTAACCTTAATGGAATCTTTTCCACCCCAGATTCGACCACTCACCTACATACCAGAGGCAATTTACAATGGTCAATTAATCCACTAACTCACACTTGGGAGGAAACTTAAATATCGAGGGGAAATTAATGGAGTCACAGGGCGAACACTAGGGACAAAACCACGGGTCAGGATTGAACCCCAGTCCCCGGCATTTTGGGTCAGCAATAGTATTATGCTGCTTAATTTGGTAAAACAGGTGAAAGACAAAAGGTGCCAGAAAGTGTGACATATATCACAAGGCTGAGAAGGTCAGATACAAATGGGAGACAGTGCATGCTTCACTCATACAGCAAGGAAACTGGCTTTCGGCTCACCATGTCCATGCCGACCAAGTTAACATATTAGGCTAGTCCCATTTGCCTGCATTTGGCTCATTGCTCTCAAAACCCTGCTCATCCACATATCTGACCCAATGTCTTTTAAAAGTCCTAATTGTGTCAACAAGTTTGTGGAGGTTCTTCGGAATGAGTGACGCAAGCTGAAAGGTTCACCTAAATTAATTGCACACGGTAATCATGACGATAGTGAAGGGGAGCAGGAGGCTCAGGCCATGCAGGGATCAGAATTAGTGGAGGTAACCATTGCTGATGAGGAGATATCTCCACCTAGCAGAAATGACAACCTCTGGAATGCTTACTTCAGCAATGACAGGCACGCCTTCACAATTGAGGAAATCAGATGTTATAAGGAGTAGTAGTTTTGTTTTATTTATGAATTAAATATTTAATTTATGCCATAAATTTACACATATGAGTTAATGTTTCATTTCTCCTTTCTAAAAGGTGTGGAGAATACAAATGCACCATTAGAAATGAGTGTTTGTGGTATGGGCTTGTGTACACCTTGTCTCGCTCCGAGGTGAGGATCATTGCCTCAAAGGTTGCTCTAATAACTTCCCTTCCATTGTTTTCATGTGCATGTAGCAAACCACACTAACATTAACAATGGGTCACTTGAGTACTCGAACTCAACATGCAGATTAAAACATGCAGAAGCAATGGTCCTCTCCAGTACCTTTGACCACAGGTGCAGCATAACCAAAACCATTACTTCTGTTTTTTTACGGCAAATTCCACAGAGCTGCTTTTTATCTTTTTCTTCCAGTTGTGATCACAAACAAACCACCCATTTGGATCAATTAAAAAGTCAAAGCAATAGTTGCATAAATTTAATTACATAATTAGGCACAATTGAAAAGTTCTCCAGCTGGTCAACAGGTAGTAATAGTGCAACACCTTCCCTTATTTCACCACGAAAGTAATTCAGGATCGTCAACTGAAATTCTGTACAGAAAATCATAAATCCAACTTTCATCTAAAGTAACGATTTGTATTCATTGTATAATCAAGTGCAATCTCATGATTGGCAAGCAGCAATATTCAGGCAACTAGTATTGCCAACATCAAAATTAATTGTCCCAGAGATTTAATATTAAAATCCTTTATATTCATGTTTAAAAACAAAATAACCTTACCTGAAGGAATCCAATCAATAATAATAACTGCACAAGTCAACAATAGTCTAGCACAACAGTAGATTTGTATCAGAAACTAGAATACCACCCAACCAAAATAAACCATAATCATTGCTGGATTGCTAGAAAAGAGCAACACTTTTTCTTTTAAGTGGCAACAATTGAGTGAATATTCCATGGATGTGTGGTGTTAACTAATTAAGCTTACTGCCATAAGTAAACCACAGTCTGCCCACTCCCAACAATTACAAAGAATGTCTATTTCTGTCCTGGTAAGAAAATATCAGCAATAGTGGGAGTCAACACTAGGAATCATGAAATATGGAATAAATAAGCTTAGCCCACCGCAGTCATGGAACTGAGGAGGAACCAGTGACCCGTTCAAATCAACTCCCAAGATCCATGAGACCATCCTTATCAAATTCAGTACACGTTGAATTATACAGTGGCACAACATTTTTAGTCTCCTATTCTTACCATGACCCTGAAGCTGCACAAAAAGCAGGAAGATGTGGAATGATTAGAAAACATGAGCAAGCAGAAGCCAGCAGCAATCCGTCAGTGAATTATTTCTTCAGTAGTAGATAGTAAGTAGTCAACTCATTGCTGGAGAGTTTCATATGTTCGGGGGCAATAGTTCTTGAAGAAATATTCCATATATGATTGGGTATCTTTTATGTACCTTGTGTTTCCATTACTTAAAAAATTCCAGATGTGTACTCCTCGAGTCTTTGAGAATAGATCTTCAACCGAGTCATTCTCTTCCCATTTATCATTTTCAAAATAGCTTCTCCAACTAGAATAAGGAATTGGGTAGAACCAGTCCTTGGGATAAAAGGTAACTCCCTTGCATGTTTTGTTAACAAAGTCATTGATTTCTTGAGTTTCACACCATTTCTTCAGCATCCTAGTAATGAGGTCAGGACCTTGCTGCCCCCATTTTCCCCCTATATATTTGTCAACATATTCAAACATGGATTCCTTTATGAATGGATGATTGCGGCTAAATCCCAAAGCTGCCCCATTGGCATAATTATATGATTGTTCACAGATGAAGTTTATAAAATCCAAAGGCTTCAATGATATGATGTCCGTGTCCAGGTAGATACCTCCATACTTCCAGAGTAATGCAATCCTACAAGCATCAGACAGCACGTGTATCCAATACTTCTCATTCTCAGGATCGATCTGCATTGAATAGAATAATCTGAGAGTTTGAAATGAGCCAACACTCCATCCTCCACAGCTGACAGAGCACTCAGTAGATAAAGATTAATTATCGGATGCATGTTGTTACTGCCTGCCTTCTCAGAGCTGGTACACACGAAAGCAATAAATTGAGTTAAATAAGCCATCAATTTCCTTGACCTTTTCACGGAGAAAAATCACCACAATAAGGCATTCACTACTTCATCCACCAGATGCCAGCTTGACCTCTCAACATGAAAACAAATTGTACATAAACTGCACATATACTTGTCTGCACAGGGAACAAGAATCTCAGAACTGCTTGACAAGCTCAAGGGCTATGGTTCCTTTAATGCTGTTCTTACCACTATTCTCTTGACTGCCTCACTTGCAGTCACATCTTCCTCCTGACCATGGACCACGTTGGAAGCAGTAACACTAATGGGTGTGACTGCCTCCAGAAACACTGCGCCCAGGTAATTCTCTCCATCCCTGATGGGAGTTTGAAGCTCAGACTCCAGGTCATCAACTTTGAATCCGAGTTCCTCAATCAACCAGCAGATATGGTCACCAAGATTCATCAGGTGTCCACCAGTTCCCCATCTGCCTTCACCACCATTATCCCATCCAAACTCATCTCCAAACTCTTGAATCTATGAGTCAGCACTCCGCTCTGTCATGGAGTCCTCAAGATTTTGACCCACAGACGACAAGCAGTGAGGATAGATCACAACACCTTCCCTACAATAACTCAATACCAGTGCCCCGCAAGTATGTGTTCAGTCCCCTACTATACTCCCTATATACACTATTGATTGTATGGCCAAATTCAGCTCTAATTTCATCTACAGGTTTGCAGATGACAGCACTGTGATGGGCCACATCACAAGCAATGATGTGACGATGTACACAAAGGAGATAAAGAAGTTAGTAACATGGTGTCAGGACACTTCTTCCTGAATGTCAGCAAGACAACGGAGCTAGTAATCTACTTCAGGAAGAGTGGTGGAGTACATGCCCCAATCAGCATCAATGGTGCCAAAGTGGAAATGGTGTTAATATTACCAACGATCTGTCATGGACTAACCACACTGAAATGACCGTAAAGAAGGCACTCAATGCCTCTATTTCCTTAGGAGATTCAAGAAATTTGACATATCTCCAATGATTCTAACAACACATGCACCGTGGAATGCACACTGTCAGGTTGCATCACAGCTTGGTTTGGCAACAGCTCTGCCCAAGACCTCCAGGAATTGCAGAGAGTTGTAGTACATTGTGCAGACTGGACTTCTGACTTTTGACTCCATCTACACTTCACACTGCCTCGTAAAAGTACCCAACATAAGACTTCTCCTACCACAGTCATTCAGCCTTCTCCTTGCTCCCATCCAGCTAAAGGTTCAGAATCTTGAAAGTAAGCACCATTAGATACAGGAAAGATACTTCCCCTCTGTTATCAGGCTACCGAATTGTCCTTCCATAAGCTAGAGTATAATCCAATTCATCTCTACCCCATTGCAGTCATTGGACTTTGCCTATGGAACTGATGGGCACAACAAAGCTGTGAAATATATTGTGCTTTCTGTATATTTTGCTCTACATATTGTATTGAGTTTGAATTGATTGTATTTATCTGATCTGAGCCAACAGCATGCAAAACAAAGCTTTTCACAGTACCTCGGTACCTGTGACAATAATAAACCTAAAAATGATCATGAGGGACCTAGATAAGGTGGATGTTCCTTTTCCCAGGGTAGAGGAATCTGAAACTAGAAAGCATAGATGAGAGGGGAATGACCTAAAAAGGAAATGAACAGCAATTTAATCTACCGAGAAGTGATGGGTATATGGAACAAGTGGCCAGTGAAAGCTGTAGTGGATACAATTAAGATGTTGAAAAGACATGTACAGCATCTATTTGAGGCACGGCCTCAACAGGTAGGCATTCAACAAAAAGGGTCCACACCATCCAAGCCATCCCCTCTTCTCACTGTTACCATCAGCAGGAGGTACAGAAGCGTGAAGTTGCACACCACCAGTTTCAGGAACAGCTACTTTCCTGCAACCACCTGACTGAGCAAAACATCCCTAATCCTACCTGCGCAATGGAACAGCACAGACTGCCATACACTTGTTTTCTGTTGTATTTAGCACTAACGTATTTTGCAGTTTTTTCTCTTTTCACTGTCTTGTGTGTAATTTACGTATAATATGTTTTTGTCATCGTCTTAGTCTGTGGGCCTGTGATGATGCTACAAGATTTTCATTATATTTGTACCTCATCATATTTGTGTGTATGATAATGACGTTAATTTGAGTTGACGGATGCAAATGATTTAAGTGATATTAGCCAAATGCACACAAATATGACTAGCTCAGCTTAACACTTTGCATAGACAAGTTGGGCCTCAGGGCTGTATATACATGCTGTATAACTCTTTGACTCGGATTAGAATGGACATGGAAGCAAAATCTGCACAAAAGAATATATCTAATTATTTTATTACCCTGAGATGTCTGAGGAGGCAATCTGAATGCAAATACAACACATTTTAATAGTGCGTTAACTTGCAAATAATTGAGATGTTACACGTGAGATTTAGGAATGTTTTTATACTAATGAGAAACACAAAAATCACAACAATATGGTTAATTTAGGTGGGAAACAGTTAGTGAAAGCGAGCGCAAATGTGGCTCTTTGGAATGGAGGGATGGGAAGCTCATCTGCAAACAAAAATGGCGTGTTTCTTTCCAATTAAATTGGACTCATCAAAGGACTGAGGAACTGAAGGAAATCCACATTAGGAAGGAAATGGTGTTAGATAGACTGACGGGACTGAAGGCTGATAATCCCCAGGGCCTGATGGTTTGCATCCCAGGGTACTTAAGGAAGTGGCTCCAGAAATCATGGATGCATTGGTGATAATTTTCCAATGTTCTATAGACTCAGGATCAGTTCCTGTGGATTGGAGGGTAGCTAAAGTTATCACAATTTTTAAGAAAGGCGGGAGAGAGAAAACAAGGAATTATAGACCACTTAGCCTGACATCGGTGGAGGGGAAGATGCTGGAGTCAATTATAAAAGATGAGATAGCCAAACATTTGGACAGCAGAAAGAGGGTCGGTCCGAGTCAGCATGGATTTACGAAGGGGAAATCATGCTTGACTAATCTTCTGGAATTTTTTGAAGATGTAACTAGGAAAATGGACAAGGGAGAGCCAGTGGATGAGAACCAGTGGATCAGAAAGCATTTGATAAGGTCCCACATAGGAGATTGGTGGGCAAAATTAGGGCACATGGTATTGGGGGTAGAGTGCTGACATGGATAGAGAAATGGTTGGCAGACAGGAAACAAAGAGTAGGGATTAACGAGTCCCTTTCAGAAGAGCACGCAGTGACTAGTGGGGTACCACAAGGCTCGGTGCTGGGACTGCAGCTATTTACAATATACATCAATGATTTTGATGAAGGGATTCAAAGTAACATTAGCAAATTTGCAGATGACACAAAGCTGGGTGGCAATGTGATCTGTGAGGAGGATGCTATGAGAATGCAGGGTGACTTGGACAGGTTGGGGGAGTGGGCAGATGCATAGCAGATGCAGTTTAATGTGGATAAATTTGAGGGTATCCACTTTGGTAGCAAAAACAGGAAGGCAGATTATCTAAATAGTGTCAAGTTGGGAAAGGGGGAAGTACAACGGGATCTGGGGGCTATGAAAATAAGCATGCAGGTACAGCAGGCAGTGAAGAAAGCGAATGTCATGTTGGCCTTTATAACAAGAGGAATCGAATATAGGAGCAAAGAAGTCCTTCTGCAGTTGTACAGAGCCCTAGTGAGACCACATCTGGAGTATTGTGTGCAGTTTTGGTCCACTAATTTGAGGAATGACATTCTTGCTATTGAGGGAGTGCAGCGTAGGTTTCCAATGTTAATTCCCGGGATGGTGGGACTGTCATATGCTGAGAGAATGGAGCAGCTGGGTTTATACAATCTGGAGTTTAGAAAGATCAGAGGGGATCTCATTGAAACATACAAGATTGTTAAGGGTTTGGACACGCTAGAGACCGAAAACATCTTCCCGATGTTGGGGGAGTCCAGAACCACAGTGGCCACAGTTTAAGAATAAGGGGCAAGTCATTTAGAACGGAAACGATGAAACACTTTTGTGGTGAGTCTGTGGAATTCTCTGCCTCAGTGGGCGGTGGAGGCAGGTCCTCTGGATGCTTTCAAGAGAGAGCTAGATCGGGCTCTTAAAAATATCAGAGTCAGGGGATATGGGAAGAAGGCAGGATCGGGGTACTGATTGGGGATGATCAGCCATGATCACATTGAATGGCGGTGCTGGCTCGAAGGGCCGAATGGCCTACTCCTGCACCTATTGTCTATTGACTGTAGGTAGACAGCCTCCTTCTCCTCTCTGACTTTAATCCAAACCTCTACATACTCTGCAGTCTCCCAGGGACAGCACAAACGGCTGTGCATTAATTATATTGCAAAATATCAGTGTTATCCAGAAAGTTATATGACCTTTTTTTCCCCCAGTTGCATCCATACCCCTGAGATTAAAAACTTTAAAAATGACACGTAGTCATGAACAGTGAATGGAACTGGCAGGTAGATTGATCAAAGACTCAAATCCTGCCTTTGATAACCTCATTGTTCTGCTCAGCAAAAACACAGCTCACTGTATGGAGTAAATCCCTATAACTTCAAACAGAAATACAAATAGTTTTTTTTCTAAAGAATGTGCATTTGCTGGAGAGAGTGCAAAGGAAAATCATCAGGCTGTTTCATGTATTGGTGAACTTTGTTTACGGGGAGAGATTGGAGAGACTGCCTTGTTTTCCTTGGAGCGAAGTAGGTGAAAAGGTGACCCGAGAGAAGTATAAAGTGCATGAGAGGCATAGGTTGAGAAGATGCCCTTTAAACTTTCTTCCTGTTATCTTAAATTTATGCCCTCTTGTTTTTGATAACCCCAGCATGACTATAATGTAATTTTACACAGTGCTTGATACCTTGAAGTGCTGCTAGCGGAGGTGGTAGAATCAGGTATAATTATTCAGTTCAAGAGACATTTAAACTAGTGGAAAGGCACTTAAGAATACAGATCTAACATGGGTAAATGGATCAACGTGGACATGGTGGGCCCAAAGGACTTGTTTCTGTGCTGTGGAATCCAAAGATCAGATTCGCCCAGTGAGCAAACTACAATTCTAACAATATATTTCTTCACCATGGGACAATTAGTTAGAGAAAAACTATTTAAGAGCAAAACACAAAGAATTCTAATGAAATATTATGCAAATTATGAAAACTAAACGTACAGTAAAACCCTGATAATCTGCTGCTGGTTCGGAAATCCTGATGCTGTACCATATGATTTAACAAGTGTTGACTCCTACAGACCCCTTAATACACTGGGAATCAGGGGCCCCACTCTCCCCTCCACACAACATTTCCCACACTCTGTTGAAACTCTGTTTCCATGCTGCTTTCGAACTTACTGGGTTCACCAAAACATTGACCATACTACTGACAACAAGAAGTGAATTAAAGGTTACAAGATATTACCATATAAGCATATAACCATATAACAATTACAGCACGGAAACAGGCCTTCTCGGCCCTTCCAGTCCGTGCCGACCATTTATTTTCCCCTAGTCCCATCTACCTGCACTCAGACCATACCCCTCCATTCCCTTCCATTCCATATACCTATCCACTTTACTTTTAAATGTTAAAATCGATCCTGCCTCCACTACTTCTGCAGGAAGATCATTCCGCATAGCCACCACTCTCTGAGTAAAGACGTTCCCCCTCATGTTACCCCTAAACTTCTGTCCCTTAATTCTCATGTCATGCCCTCTTGTTTGAATCTTTCCTACCTTCAATGGGAAAAGCTTATCCACGTCAACTCTGTCTATCCCTTTCATCATTTTAAATACCTCAATCAAGTCCCCCCTTAACCTTCTGCGCTCCAAAGAATAAAGACCTAACTTGTTCAACCTTTCTCTGTAACTTAGTTGCTGGAACCCAGGCAACATTCTAGTAAATCTCCTCTGTACTCTCTCTATTTTGTTGACATCCTTCCTATAATTAGGCGACCAAAATTGTACACCATACTCCAGAATTGGTCTCACCAATGCCTTGTACAATTTTAACATTACTTCCCTACTCCTATATTCAATACTCTGATTTATAAAGGTCAGCACACCAAAAGCTTTCTTTACCACCCTATCTACATGCGATTCCACCTTCAGGGAACTATGCACAGTTATTCCTAGATCCCTCTGTTCCACAGCATTCCTCAATTCCCTACCATTTACCATGTACGTCCTATTTTGATTTGTCCTGCCAAGATGTAGCACCTCACACTTATCAGCATTAAACTGCATCTGCCATCTTTCAGCCCACTCTTCCAAATGGCCCAAATCTCTCTGTAGACTTTGAAAATCTACTTCATTATCCACAGCACCACCTATCTTGGTATCATCTGCATACTTACTTATCCAATTTTCCACCCCATCATCTAGATCATTGATGTACATGACAAACAACAGTGGACCCAACACAGATCCCTGAGGCACCCCACTGGTCACCGGCTTCCAACCTGACAAACAGCCATCCATCATTACTCTCTGGCATCTCCCATTCAGCCACTGTTGAATCCATCTTGCTACTCCGCCATTAACACCCAAAGATTGAACCTTCTTAACTAACCTTCCATGGGGAACCTTGTCAAAGGCCTTACTGAAATCCATATAGACAACATCCACTGCTTTACCCTCATCAATTTCCCTAGTAACCTCTTCAAAAAATTCAAGAAGGTTTGTCAAACATGACCTTCCAGGCACAAATCCATGTTAACTGTTCTTGATCAGACCCTGTTTATCCAGATGCTTATATATATTATCTCCAAGTCTCCTTTCCATTAATTTTCCCACCACTGACGTCAAACTAACAGGTCTATAATTGCTAGGTTTATTCTTTGAACCCTTTTTAAACAATGGAACAACATGCGCAGTACGCCAATCCTCCGGCACTATTCCCGTTTCTAATGACATTCGAAATATTTCTGTCATAGCCCCTGCTATTTCTACACTAACATCCCTCAATGTCCTAGGGAATATCCCGTCAGGACCTGGAGACTTATCCTCTTTTATATTTTTCAAAAGTGTCAGTACTTCCTCCTCTTTGAATCTCATAGTTTCCATAGCTACTCTACTTTTCTCCCTTACCTCACAGAGTTCAATATCCTTCTCCTTGGTGAATACCGAAGAAAATAAATTGTTCAATATCTCCCCCATCTCTTTTGGCTCTGCAGATAGCTGTCCATTCTGGCTCTCCAATGGTCCAATTTAATCCCTCGTTATCCTTTTGCTATTAATATAGCTGTAGAAACCCTTTGGATTTACTTTCACCTTTCTTGCCAAAGCAACCTCATATCTTCTTTTAGCTTTTCTTATTTCTTTCTTAAGATTCTTTTTACATTCTTTATACTCATCTAGCACCTCATTTACTCCATGGCTCCTATAATTATTGTAGATATCTATCTTTTTTCGAACCAAGTGTCCAATTTCCCTTGAAAACCATGGCTCTTTCCGATTTTTACTATTTCCTTTCAACCGAACAGGGTCATAAAGATTCTGTACTCTTACAATTTCCCCTTTCAATGTCCTCCATTTCTCTTCTACATCCTTCCCATAAAACAAAATGTCCCAATTCACTCCTTTTAAATCATTACGCATTCCTTCAAAGTTAGCCTTTCTCCAATCAAAAATCTCAACCCTAGGTCCAGTTCTGACTCTCTCCATAATTATATTGAAACTAATGGTATTGTGATCACTGGTCCCGAAATGCTCACCAACGCATACTTCCGTCACCTGACCTGCCTCATTTCCTAACAGGAGGTCCAGCACTGCCCCTTCTCTGGTCGATACCTCTATGTATTGCTGGAAAAAACTATCCTGCACACATTTAACAAACTCCAAACCATCCAGCCCATTTACAGAATGTGTTTCCCAGTCTATTTTTTGGAAAATTGAAATCTCCCACAATCACTACCTTGTGCTTACTACTAATATCTGCTATCTCCTTACATATTAGCTCTTCCAATTCTCGCTCCCCATTTGGCGGTCTATAATACGCCCATAAAAGTGTTGCTACACCATTCCCACTTCTCAGTTCCACCCAAATAGACTCCCTAGACGAGCACCCTAATCTACCCTGCCAAAGCACTGCTGTAATATCTTCTCTGACAAGCAGTGCAACCCCTCCACCTCTGGTCCCTCCAATTCTATCACACCTGAAGCAACGAAATCCTGGAATATTTAGTTTCCAATCACAACCCTCCCGCAACCATGTTTCACTGATTGCCACAACATCATATTTCCAGGTGTCAATCCAGGCTCTAAGTTCATCCACCTTTCTTACAATGCTCCTAGCATTAAAATATACACATTTTAGAAACCCACCATCCCTTATTCTCTGTTTATTATCTTTTTCCTCTTTCTCGCCTACATTTTGGGTCCGAGTGCTTCCCTTCTCTGCCTCTTGCCCCTCACCCCGTCCCCTAACCCCCTCTACCCGAGTCCTTCCCCCCAGCCTTTCTAGTTTAAAGTCTCCTTTGCAAATCTCCCCGCCAGGATATTGGTTCCCCTCGGGTTCAAGTGCAACCCGTCCTTTTTATACAGATCATGCCTTCCCCAAAAGAGGTCCCAGTGATCAAGAAACTTGAATCCCTGCCCACTGCACCAGTCCCTCAGCCATGCATTTATCCTCCACCTCATTCCATTTCTACTCTCACTGTCACGTGGCACAGGCAGTAATCCTGAAATTGTTACTCTTTTGGTCCTTCTCCTTAACTTTCCCCCCCAACTCCCTAAATTCTCCTTTCAGGACCTCTTCTCTTTTTTTGCCTATGTCATTGGTACCAATGTGTACCACAACATCAGGCTCCTCTCCCTCCCTTTTCAGAATCTTTTCGACACGTTCCGACACATCCGAGACCCTGGCACCAGGGAGGCAAACTACCATCCGGGTCTCCCGACTGCGTCCACAGAATCGCCAATCTGACCCCCTAACTATGGAGTCCCCTATTACAATTGCCCTCCTCTTTTTGCTATCCTTCTGAGCATCAGGGCCGTTCTCTGTGCCGGAGGCCCGGCCGCTGTTGCTGCCCCCAGGAAGGCTGTCCGCTCCAATCGAACTCAAACATGAGTACCTATTTTCCAGGTGTACAGCCACCGGGGTACTCTCTAGTCCATGCCTCTGCCCCTTGCCCTTCCTAACAGTGACCCACTTGTCTGCCTCCTGTGGTCTGGGAGTGACCCCCTCCCTGTAACTCCTCTCTATGACCTCCTCACTCTCCCTGACCAGACGGAGGTCCTCGAGCTGTTGCTCCAGGTTCCTAACACAGTCCTTTAAGAGCCCCATCTTGACACACCTGGCGCAGATGTGGACGTCTGGTGGGCTCTCAGCTTCCCTGACCTCTTAAGTGAATGACATCAAATAGCGTGGAAAATCCGCCATTTAATCATAAAGTGCTGAGCATATCAGACTAACCGAACTTTACTGTCGATAGGTTGTCAATGTAAAGCTTACTATTTTGTTTGTAAATGTTCAATTGTAGCTTGTGCCAACTACAAACCGAGCTGCTACAAATCAAGCTAAATTCTCTTACCTTCTTATACCAGTCAAATAAAGGAGTCCCGTAGAACAAATCATCCAGATCCAAGGGCAGCAAGGTGATATTATGGATCGAAGAAAGTAGATGAAGGCCTTTAAATTGAGTCTGCTCAAGTGCTGAAATATTACCAGTGAATTCTTTTATAAAGTAATAAACTTGCTTTTGGGAGTTTACCAGTGTAGCTGATTCAATGGCACACATAGTCAACTCTGATGGAATCAAAGTATCAGAAGTCTCCACAAACATAATTCCAGGCTCTATGTCTGGGTGTTTGGCCCTTGTTAACATTGTCACATCAAAGTTCTGGGCCTTATGGTTGGGAAAACTCTGCGGAAACTTGTACTGATTTGTCACATACAAAATTAAACTTAAAACGACAAGGAGGATGATGCACAGAAACCACCGTTTTTGAATGCCAGCCCTTTCAGCCATTTTCTCATAACTCGAAGCCTTTGGTCAGTGGTCACTGTGAAAAGAAAGAATGGGTTCAGAAAGAGAAAGTGGCTTCACCTGAGACAAATGTCTTATTTTGTTAACAGCCCTCAGTAACTCCTTTGTCCAGAAAATCTGTACAACCCATATGGTCAGAGTGACAGTAAATCGAGTTTTACTGTACCTCAATTGGTACACATGACAATAAAAGTCCATAGAAGCCAACCTTTTGGCCCACTGAGTCTATGCCCACCATCAGATACCATTTAATCTAATCCACCATTATCCACCTTTTATTCTCCCCTCATTACTCTATGTTCACTCCAGATTCCACATAGTAGAGGCAATTTACAGCAGCCGGTGAACCTACCCACTTACAGCAGAGGAAAAAATGAAGCAACAGTTGAGCATAGATTGAAAATTATATGGGCCAATTGCGAGCAAATGGGACTGTTAGCTTAAATAGGCATCTTGTTAAAGATGGATGAGTTTGGCCGCAAGGCCTTTTTCCTTGCTGTATAAAATAACAACACTGTTTAGTTTAATTTAGTTTCGAGATACAGCACGGAAACATACTCTTAGGCCCACCAGGTCCACGCTGACCAGCAATCCCCGCACACTAACACTATCCTACACACATTAGGGACAATCTACAGTTTTATCACGCCATTTCTCCTACAAACCTGTACGTCTTTGGAGTATGGGAGGAAAACGGAGGAGCCGGGGAAAACCCACGCGATCACGGGGTGAACACTATCCTACACATACTAGGATCGAACCCGGGTCTCTGCCACTGTAAGGCAGCAATTGTACTGCTGTACCACCATGCCACTGTTGGTTGCAATTATAATAGCAAAGGCAGTCATTATCCATTACAGAGCAGAGCTCTCCAGCGGATGCACCATTATCGGTTGCCTTAAGAGATGACAAACGATACTCTGGAGCAAGGTGCATAACAGCAACGAGTTGGTGATGATTTCTGATGACAACCAACAACATCTCCAGGGGCAATGGTAAAGATGCTCCATGTAAGTTAGAAATAACTTGTCTGGGTAAAGTGAATTAGGGGCTGGAAGGAAGTGAAGACATCAGACCCTTTTTGAGCAGGTAATGTGGCAGGTCTGCAAGACAATGTAGCCTGAAGTGCGATTTCAAAATTTGTGCAGGTATATATACAAACGGATGTTAACATTCAGCATTATCCCCAGGAGGCCTGAACTGGAGGAATTACGTGCAGAGAGCTGAGACTCAGGACAGTGGAGCCCTGCTCCATGCATCAGGACTCCAGGCCAGTGCATACATGGAGTTGACTGACTGGACACAGACAAAGCGTGCACATTCATTTCTCCCCCTCCCCTGCTGAGAACAGAGTATTTCCTCCCACTGGTCGCTGGCCAGTCAGAGTGGTGGGGATGTCGCTGTTGGCATGCAGTCTGAAGACTGGTTAGAAAACTGCAAGTCACAGTCAAAAATAGCACCAAACAATAGTTAAAGGTTCAACACAAGGGGAAAAAGTGAAAGATAGGTCAGAACATACCTTTTCCTGAAGTATAAATTTTCTTCAAGGCATGAGGAGTACTTGAAACAATGGCCTGGGTAAGTCTCCCCGAGTCCTGAATCAGCAGCCTACACGCTCAAATCTCACGCTGACACCTATAGAAACAAGTTAAAATAAAACCACCAAATTTAGTAATGACTGGAAAAGCACAGGGTTGTCATAAAAACTCATTTGCTTCACTCATGTTCCTCAGGGAAAAAACCCTGCTGTCTTCACCTGGTCCCATTGACATGACACGTGCTCCACCAAAATGTGGGTGGCTCTGAACTGTCCACAGAAAAGACCCACCCTCCACTGAGTTATTAAAGCAGGAAAAGGATATAACTAGACCGAACACTAGAACAGTGCTTACTTGGGCACCGCATTCAGTCATTCCCAGCCGACATTATCTCGTTGCATCCTCCTCACAAACATCTGGGACTGGTCTCCAAATTGGGAGTGCTATCCCACTGACTAATGAAGCAACAGTCTGGCATTGCCATACATGCAAAATCAAAACAAGCAGTTATGTGCCAGACTGCTCTATCACAACCTTGCATCCCTAGAGATGCCTTGGACATACCTACCAGATGTGGCAGCATGGGGGTGAACAGGCAAGAGGAAGCTGTCCTGAAAGCCTTCAACACCGATTCCATACCCCATGAAGTCATAGAAATGGTGAATGTCCACAGTCTCTTCCTCAAGGTAGGGGAGCCTCAAACTAGGGGGTGCTAGTTTAAGGTAAAAGACAAAATATTTAAAAAAGAGGGGAATGGATAGGATAAAGGCACATAGAGCTTTTTACATGGGGCAAGCCAATCAAGAATGAGAAGATAGAGGTTTAAGTGGAGTGGGGAAATATTTAATAGGAACCTGAGGGTAAATTTTTCACACACAGGGTGGTGGGTATATGGAATGAGCTACCAGAGGAAGTAGTTGATTCAGGTAGTGTTACAACTTTTAAAAGACATTTGGAAAGGCTCAGAGGGATGTGGGCCAATGGGATTAGCTTAGACAGGGCATCAGTTACCATGGAAGAGTTGTGGCAAAGGGCCTGGTTCCATGCTTTATGATTCCCATGATCCAAGGGAGAATATTTTAACTGACGGTGGTGAGTATATGGAACTTGCTGCCTGAGGAAGTGGTAGGGGGGAAATACAGATGCAACATTTAGAAGATACTTGGACAGATAAATGGTCAGGAAGGGTGTGGAGAGACAAGAGTCAAGCACTGGCAAATAGACAATAGACAATAGGTGCAGGAGTAGGCCATTCGGCCCTTCGAGCCACCACCGCCATTCAATGTGATCATGGATGTTAATCCACAATCAGTACCCCGTTCCTGCCTTCTCCCCATATCCCCTGACTTTGCTATCTCCGTCTTGAAAGTATCCAGAGAACCGGCCTCCACAGAAGGCATAGAATTCCACAGAATCACAACTCTCCGTGTGAAAAGGTGTATCCTCATCTCCGTTCTAAATGCCTTACCCCTTATTCTTAAACTGTGGCCCCTGATTCTGGACTCCCCCAACATCAGGATCACGTTTCCTGCCTCTAACGTGTCCAAACCCTTAATAATCTTATATGTTTCAATAAGATCCCCTCTCATCCTTCTAAATTCTAGAGTGTACAAGCCTAGCAGCTCCATTCTCTCAGCATATGACAGTCCCACCATCCCAGCAATGAACCTTGTGAACCTACGCTGCATTCCCGCAATAGCAAGAATGCCCTTCCTCAAATTAGGGGACCAAAGCTGCACACAATACTCCTGGTGTGGTCTCCCTAGGGCCCTGTACAAAAATATAATTAATTTGGTTAAGGAACTTGATCAGCTTGGATGAATTGGGCCGAGGGGCCCATTTCTATGCTGTATAGCTCTAGGACTCATACGACTTTGGGTAAATATTAGGAGCGCTGATTCATTAGCTGAGATTGGATGATGGCTGGTAAACATAGACAAGGAACCCTCCTCTCGATTACTAGTCATCGTCCTTGCTCAGCTAATGAATCAGTAGCGTTGAACAACAGTTGGAAAATATAAAGGGCACAGTGTGGATGAGGAACCACTCAAGACCACTGGTGGCCTTGGTAGTACCACCAGTGATCATGATGGCGGAGTACGTCGATGGCAGCATCAGCAGAAGAGAGGACCTTATGGAGAACAAATCCAGTCTTCACAATGAAGACGCCTTGCATCTTGTTGTGTAGCACTACAAATGTGCTCAATAGAAAATATAGAACAGATGTGACAGCACAATACTGGACATTTAAATTAAATAAAATCTTCTTAAGCAATAGGGTACTTCAATTAACACAAATATACTATCTTTAAAGGTTTGCATCATGAGTAAATTTCCAGATTATGATGAATGAGATTCTACACAAAGTAGATTCTACTAGAAGTGCAGAATATTGCAACTAACTTGGTAACATGGGTTGGAAGGGAGGAGGAAGAGAATGGTATTAAAGAGTTACTTCCCCGATTGACTGATCGTGACAAATGGTGCTCCCAGAGATGTGAGGTGTCGGTTTCATATATTCTTCATATAAACCACTGTCTTGAATGCAGGAATACAGAGGTGTCCATTGAAGTTTGAAAATTGAACTCAAGGAACAGTTATGTTTTGGGCAGGAGCAAGATGTTACAAAGGAGATGAAGCTGTTTAAGATGGTGTCCACTTTGAATCAGCTTAAGAAAAATAAAATCATCTTAATAGATAGAAATAAATAGATAATCAACTGGTAAAATGTAACACCCCTGTTCATGAAAAGAGACAATATGGAAGAAGGAAAGGCTAATATCAATCATTAGGAATATGTTATGACATCAGAGTGGGGCAGAAGGTGGTGCTGCTACCCTACCATTCCAGTGACCCGGGTGTGACTCTGACCTCTGCCGCTACTCGTTTACGTTTGCTCATTCTCTCTGTGTCCGCTTGGGTTTCCCTCAGGTTTCCTCCCACATCCCAACGATATGGCAACGATATCCCAACGTAGACTGTAAATTTGTCCTTGTGTGGGTAGGTGGTAGGCGAATTCAGGATGGATTTGATGGACAGATGAAAAAGAATGGTTGCAGAGGTTATGGCCACTGCCTTACAGCTCCAATGATCAGCACTCACTCTTCACCTTGTGCTGTGTGTGGAGTTGCATGTTCCATCAATGACCATGAGGGTTTCTGAGCTGAATGAATAGCAGAGCAGGTCCTTGGGATTCACTGCTGCTTCTACTTACGTTCTTCTCAAACGGAATACAAAAGTGGTAGTGGAGTTTTGTGGAGACTTGGACATTGAATGGAATAGAACACTCAATCTAGCCACAGGCATTACCTTGTTCCTTGGAGAAAAAAACAGCACTAGGTTACAAGCACAGTACCTGAACCAAACGATTAGATTCTGAAAACCTATTATAAAGTAACTGCTAGAATCTGGAGCAAAAGATAAAATATTGGAAAAACTCAACAAGTTAAGCAAAATCTGTGGAGGTAATGGATGGCTGATGTTTCTGGTTGAAATAATGGTTCAGGACTGAAGGTGTAGAGGAGTGATAGCTTGTATATGATAGTGAGACGGAGGGGGCTAGATAAAGACTAGTAGGCGATACCCCTTTTTTAGAGCACCAGCCTTCTTGATCATCCGATACATGTTATCGCAACTCCTCCCATTCCAATATCATATTGTCGGTCCTTGGTCTCTACAGCCAGGATGAGGCCAAACGCAGACTAGAAGATAAACCACCTCGTATTCCACTTCGACAGCTACAAAGCTACAGTATGATCGCTAAATTTTCCAGATTCTAGTAACCCCCTTTCCCCCCCCATTCCCTTATACTCCCGCTATTTCCCCCCCCCCCCCCCCAGGTTCTCTCTCCCTCTTTCATCCCTTCCCCCCTCATTACTTAGACATCACCCTCACCCTCCAGGTTCCATCTAACAAATATCCCTCTTTCATCTGTTTCCATCTATCACCTACTAGCCTCCCTCTCACTTCTACACAATGGTCTTCCCTCTGTGCCTATTATCTGGTCCTGTGACAGGGTCTCAACCCAAAACATCAACCATCCTTCCCCACCACAGATGCTACAAGTCTCGCTGAGTTCTTCCAGCAGTTTATTTTCGGTTTTGGAACTGGTTTTAATCTGCTTTGGTCAAGCTCACTAGGGCCAGAGAAACAACAAATAGAGGGCACAGTTTTAAGGTGAGAGGGAAAATGTTTTAAAGGGCACCTGATGGGCAACTTTTTCCGCGCCTTCTATCAAGGTAGTACAAGCGGCCAGAGAAAATGATTGACGCAGGTACAGGAACAGTATTTTCAAAGGTATGGTGCTCTTAAAAATAAAAGCATCATCTACCAGAAATAACCTGTCAAAAAATTATAATCTCTACCAGATGGATGAAAACGTTTAGAGGGTTAAGAGACAGGAAAGGGCAAGTAAGTCTAGCTTGGTTAGGCATCATGGTCAGCCTGGATGGTTGTGCAAAAAGCCCGGTTTCCATGCTGTAACACCCTATGTCAGCTGAAGAATTACCGACATTGCCAAGTAGCTGCTTTCGTTAGAATGTTACCTTAGACATGTCTAGTGCATGAACACAACTCTTCAGCCCAAAACTCTGTGCAGTGAATCAACTTGTCTGAACGACTGGTAGGATCCACGATGGTTCTTTCAGTCAAATGCAAGTTTCAGGTATCCTCCTCTTCCATTATCCGGCATTTGCACTTCCCCTCCCCCAACTC
This sequence comes from Raja brachyura, assembly GCA_963514005.1. The sequence continues at coordinate 32,154,731 of OY740794.1, forward strand.
TATTTCACAACTGGACTTGGTAGTATTGATGGTACGGTAGCATGTTGATTCCATTAACCAGGGGAAGGGGCCATTAGAAACAGAAGAATTGCATTCTAAACCCATCTCTAACCTGGTATCCATTGCAATCAAGCCGAGAAACCAATGCTGTTTCAATGTGTGGAGGGGGAATGGCAGGGCAATACTCAGTGTCACTGCCTCTCTGTGCTGCACCGCAGGGAAGCTGAAAGGTCTGTAGGTGGATAAGTCACCTGGACCGGATGGACTGCACCCCAAGAGGTAGCTTGAGAGATTGTGGAGGCATTAGTAATGATCTTTCAAGAATAACTAGAGTCAGGAGTGCTTCCAGACGATTGGTAAATTGCAAATATTACTCCACTGTTCAAGAAGGGGGTGAAGCAGAAGTGGAAACTATAGGTCATTAGCCTGACTTCAGTGGTTGGTAAGATTTTAGAGTCCGTTATAAAGGATGTGGTTTCTGAGTACTTAGAAGTTCATAATAAAATAGGCCAAAGGCAGCATGGTTTTGTGGAGATCTTGCCAGACACATCTGTTAGAATTCTTTGAGGAATAGCAGCACAGAGAAAGGAGAGTCCATGGATGTGGTTTACCTAGATTTTTAGAAAGCCTTTGATAAGGTGCCACACACAATTCCTAAACAGCCTTTAAATTTGTCTAAAATACCATAATTGTTGGATGAATAACAGGTAATGATGTCAAGAGTGTAGGCGGGAGGTTGAAAATCTGATCGAACGGTGCTCACAATGTCAGCAAGACAAAGGCTGATAGTTGACTTTAGAAGGGGAAAGTCAACAATCCACGAACCCGTCTTCATCAATGGGTTGTTGGAAGAGAGAGTCAACAACTGCAAGTTCCTGGGCGTGCATATCTCTGATGATCAGTCTAGGCACAGCACATTAATGCAATCTTGAAGAAAATACATCAGTGCCTCCACTTCCTTAGAAGGGTGAGGAGATCATCTTGTCAACTTTTACAGATGTATGGAAGAGATCATATTTACTGGTTACATCACTGTCTGGTTCGGGAGCACAGAAATGAAGGGGATTACAAAGAGTGGTGGACACTGCCTGGCCCATCATGGGTACTGACCTCCCCACCACCTCAAAAAGGTAGCCAGTATCATCCCCCCCTCCAGGTTCTCTCTCCCTCTTTCATCCCTTCCCCCCTCATTACTTAGACATCACCCTCACCCTCCAGGTTCCATCTAACAAATATCCCTCTTTCATCTGTTTCCATCTATCACCTACTAGCCTCCCTCTCACTTCTACACAATGGTCTTCCCTCTGTGCCTATTATCTGGTCCTGTGACAGGGTCTCAACCCAAAACATCAACCATCCTTCCCCACCACAGATGCTACAAGTCTCGCTGAGTTCTTCCAGCAGTTTATTTTCGGTTTTGGAACTGGTTTTAATCTGCTTTGGTCAAGCTCACTAGGGCCAGAGAAACAACAAATAGAGGGCACAGTTTTAAGGTGAGAGGGAAAATGTTTTAAAGGGCACCTGATGGGCAACTTTTTCCGCGCCTTCTATCAAGGTAGTACAAGCGGCCAGAGAAAATGATTGACGCAGGTACAGGAACAGTATTTTCAAAGGTATGGTGCTCTTAAAAATAATAGCATCATCTACCAGAAACAACCAGTCAAAAAATTATAATCTCTACCAGATGGATGAAAACGTTTAGAGGGTTAAGAGACAGGGAAGGGCAAGTAAGTCTAGCTTGGTTAGGCATCATGGTCAGCCTGGATGGTTGTGCAAAAAGCCCGGTTTCCATGCTGTAACACCCTATGTCAGCTGGAGAATTACCGACATTGCCAAGTAGCCGCTTTTGTTAGAATGTTACCTTAGACACGTCTAGTGCATGAACACAACTCTTCAGCCCAAAACTCTGTGCAGTGAATCAACTTGTCTGAACGACTGGTAGGATCCACGATGGTTCTTTCAGTCAGATGCAAGTTTCAGGTATCCTCCTCTTCCATTATCCGGCATTTGCACTTCCCCTCCCCCAACTCTATTTCACAACTGGACTTGGTAGTATTGATGGTACGGTAGCATGTTGATTCCATTAACCAGGGGAAGGGGCCATTAGAAACAGAAGAATTGCATTCTAACCCAATCTCTAACCTGGTATCCAGTGCAATCAAGCCGAGAAACCAATGCTGTTTCAATGTGTGGAGGGGGAATGGCAGGGCAATATTCAGTGTCACTGCCCCGCTGTGCCGCACCGCAGGGAAGCTGAAAGGTCTGAAGGTGGTCAAGTCACCTGGACCGGATGGACTGCACCCCAAGAGGTAGCTTGAGAGATTGTGGAGGCATTAGTAATGATCTTTCAAGAATAATCAATTCAAGAATAATTTCAAGAGTCAGGAGTGGTTCCAGACGATTGGTAAATTGCAAATATTACTCCACTGTTCAAGAAGGGGGTGAAGCAGAAGAGTGGAAACTATAGGTCATTAGCCTGACTTCAGTGGTTGGTAAGATTTTAGAGTCCATTATAAAGGATGTGGTTTCTGAGTACTTAGAAGTTCATAATAAAATAGGCCAAAGGCAGCATGGTTTTGTGGAGATCTTGCCTGACAAATCTGTTAGAATTCTTTGAGGAATAGCAGCACAGAGAATGGAGAGTCCATGGATGTGGTTTACCTAGATTTTTAGAAAGCGGCATCTTATCAAAGGCACAATTCCTCCACAGCCTTTAAATTTGTCTAAAATACCATAATTGTTGGATGAATAACAGGTAATGATGTCAAGAGTGTAGGTAGGAGGTTGAAAATCTGATTGAATGGTGCTCACAATGTCAGCAAGACAAGGCTGATAGTTGACTTTAGAAGGGGAAAGTCAACAATCCACGAACGCGTCTTCATCAATGGGTTGTTAGAAGAGGAAGTCAACAACTGCAAGTTCCTGGGCGTGCATATCTCTGATGATCTGTCTAGGCACAGCACATTAATGCAATCTTGAAGAAAATCAATCAGTGCCTCCACTTCCTTAGAAGGGTGAGGAGATCATCTTGTCAACTTTTACAGATGTATGGAAGAGATCATATTTACTGGTTACATCACTGTCTGGTTCGGGAACACAGAAATGAAGGGGATTACAAAGAGTGGTGGACACTGCCTGGTCCATCATGGGTACTGACCTCCCCACCACCTCAAAAAGGTAGCCAATATCATCAATGACCCGCACCACCTTGGCCATGCTGTCATTTCACTCCTACATCATGAAGAAGGCAAGGGAGCCTGAAAACCATGGCTACCAGTTTCAAAATTAGCTTCTTCCCAACAACCATCCGGCTCTTGAACACTGCACAACACCAAATATAAACCGAGGACGGTCTACAGGTTTTTTTGTACTAGTTATTTTTGTACCGGGGTTATTTATTTATTGTTTATTATGGGGTTTGTATAGGTCAATTATAAGTTTTGTTAATTATACAAAGGTTGCACAGTACAAGCGGGAGAGCTGCTGCTTGACAGTGCCAGAGACTCCTGTTTGATCCTGACTGTACGGAATTTGCACGTTCTTCCTGTGTCCGCATAGGTTTCCTCCCAACCAAAATTGTACAGGTATGTTGGATAATTAGCTTCTGTGAATTGTCTCTATTGTGTAGGATTGTGCTAGCGAATGGGGTACTCACTGGTCGGCGAAGACTCGGTGGGCCTAAGGGCATCTTTCCACGCTGTACCTCTAAAGTAAATTCTAAAAGTAAAAAATATGTTATCTATTGTGTTTTATGGCCTGCAATTGACTTGGCTCACCTAACTATTAACTTGAATTGAGTATAGATGTTGGGATGTTTATGCTACAGTTGTACAAGATGTTGGTGAGGTCACACATGGAATAGTGTGTTCTGTTTTGGTCATCCTGCTGCAGGAAATTTGCTATAATGCTGCAAAAGGATGCAGGAAACATATTAAAAGGAGGGTGCCAGGATTTAAGGGCTTAAGTTACTGGGAGAAGTTGGGCAGCCTAGGGGTGATCTTTTAGAAGCAACTCCTTTTATAAAACACAGTTGGGTGGTACACCTGGTGGAGTTCCTGCCTCACAGCCCAAGAGACCAAAGTTCAATCCTGACCTTGGGTGTTATCCGCATGAATTTGTCTACTTCCCCTGTGATCGCATGAGATTCCTCTGTGTAACCTGGTTTCCTCACACATCCAAAAAAACGTGCAGTTTAGTAATTTAATTAGCTGCTGCAAATCACTCCAATAATCTTGGAAGTGTTTGGGGTGGTTGATGAAAATATGGGAGAGCAAATATTAGGATTTCTGTCGGAGTCAATGAGTGGTTGACAGTCAACGCAGAGGCAAGTGGGCCGAAGTGCCTTTTCCCATGCTGTAGCTCGCTTTCTATGACTCTAGATTGCAAAAACAACTTTAAAAGATTCCCCTTTAATAACTCCGGATGAAGGAGTCCCATCATCAAAATAAAAAGACAGAGTGAAGAGGTACTTATAGAGCCATAGAGTCACAGTGATACCGTGTGAAAACAGGCCCTTCGGCCCAACTTGCCCACACTGGCCAACAATGTCCCAGCTACATTAGTCCCACTTGCCTGTGCTTGGCCCATATCCCTCCAAACCTGTCCGATCCATATACCCGTCTTAACTTTTTCTTAAACTATGGGATAGTCCCAGCCTCAACTACCTCTTCTGGCAGCTTGTTCCATACACTCACCATCCTTTGTGTGAAAAAGTTACCCCTCGGATTCTTATTAAATGTTTTCCTCTTCACCTTCAACCTATTTCCTTGATTCCCCTACTCTGGGCAAAAGACTCTGTGTATCTGCCCGATCTACTCCTCTCATGATTTTGTACACCTCTATAAGATCTCCCCTCATCCTCGTGCACTCCATGGAATAGAGACCCAGCCTGCTCAACCTCTCCCTATAGCTCACACCCTCTAGTCCTGGCAACATCCTTGTAAATCTTTTCTGAACCCTTTCAAGCTTGACAATATCTTTCCTATAACATGGTGCCCAGAACCGAACACAATATTCTAAATGTGGTCTCACCAACGTCTTATACAACTACAACATGACCTCCCAACTTCTATACTCAATATACTCTGACTGATGAAGGCCAAAGTGCCAAAAGCCTTTTGGACCACCTTATCTACCTGCGAATCGACCTTCGGGAACCATGCACCTGTACTCCTAGATCCCTCTGCTCTACAACACTACCCAGAGGCCTACCATTCACTGTGTAGGTCCTGCCCTTGTTCAACATCCCAAAATGCAACATCTCACACTTTTTTTGTATTAAATTCCATCAACCATTCCTCCGCCCACTGGCCAATCGATCCAGATCCTGCTGCAATCTTCACTATCTGCAAAACCACTCACTTTTATATCATCAGCAAACTTGCTAATCTTGCCCTGTTCTCTGATGTTTCACAGAGTGCTGGAGTAACTCAATGGGTCAGGCTGAGTATAGAAGTTGGGAGGTCATGTTGTGGTCACTGGTCCCAAAATGCTCCTCCACAAACCCTTCATTAACTTGCCCTTCCAATTTCCCAATACTATATCCAGCATTGCCCTCTCACGTGTGGGGGCCTCCATACCATATACTGCTTTAGAAAACTCTCCTGGACACTTTTGAGGAATTGCACCCCATTTAAACCCTTCACACTATGATTTTCCCAGTCAATATTGGGAAAGTTAAAATCTCCTACTTCAACAAACCTTATTTGACTATTCCCCTACTACAACAATCTTTTTCCAGGTGTCAACTGCACAGCGGCAAGACCAAGCTCAGGCTCGGCGATCGTTTCGCTGAACACCTCCGTTCAGTCTGTCGTAACCTACCTGATCTCCCGGTTGCTCAGCACTTCAACGCCCCCTTCCATTTCCAATCTGACCTTTCGGTCCTGGGCCTCCTCCATTAATCAGAGTGAGGCCCAGCACAAATTGGAGGAACAGCACCTCATATTTAGCTTGGGTAGCTTACACCCCAGCGGTGTGAACATTGACTTCTCAAATTCCAGATAGTCCTTGCTGTATCTCTCCCTCCCCACCCCCTTCCTAGTTCCCCTACTAGTCCCATTGTCTCCACCTACTTTCTATTTTGTCCCGCCCCCTCCCCGACATCAGTCTGAAGAAGGGTCTCGACCCGAAACGTCACCCATTCCTTCTCTACGTAGATGCTGCCTCACTTGCTGAGTTACTCCAGCATTTTGTGTCAACCTTATTTGACCTTCAGCTGTCTGCAATCCTCGCATATTTGTTCTTCTAATTCCCGTTTACTATTCAGGGGTCTGTAGTACACCCCCAACAAGGTGACCATCCCTTTCTTGTTCCTCAGCTCCACCCATATAGCCTCACTAGACGAACCATCCGTAATGTCACCTCTGATCACTTCCGTGACATCCTCCTTGACCAACAAAGCAACCCCCCTCGTCTTTTCCCCTCACCCCTGTCTCCCCTGAAGCTTCTGTACCCCGGAACATTGAGCTGCCAGTCCTGCCCCTCCCTTAACCAGGTTTCTGTCATGGCTACAACGTCCCAGTCATTCATATCTATCCATGCCCCAAGCTCATCTGCCTTACCCGTCAGGCCCCTTGCGTTAAAATACGTGCAATTTGAACCAACCCTCCTTCCTCACACTCCGCCTTTCACCTGCCTATTAAGTCCACTAGCCAATTCGAGTCTCTCACATGCCTCTGTCCTGTATGAGATCCCACCCCCCTGCCAATCTAGTTTAAACCCTCCTGTGTAGCATTAGCCAACCTGCCCGCTAGGATGTTAGTTCCCCTCCAGTTAAGGTGCAACCCGGTCCTTTTGTACCGATCACCCCTGCCCCAGAAGAGATTCCAATGATCCATAAATCTAAATCCCTGCCCCCTGCATCAACTCCTCAGCAACACATTCATTTCCCTATCTTCCTGTTCTTACCTTCACTAGCACGAGGTACTGGAAACAATCCTGAAATCCTGGAGGTCCTGCTTTTTAGTCAATTACCCAATTCCGTAAGCTCATGTTGCAGAACCTCCTTCCTCTTCCGACCAATATCGTTTGTGCCAACATGCACATCAACCTCCAGCTGCTCCCCCACACTCTTGAGGATGCTATGCAGCCGCTCCGAGGCGTCCTGGACCCTGGCACCAGGGAGGCAACACACTACCATGGAGTCTTGCCTGCTGCCTCAGAATATCCTGTCCGCACTTCTGACTATCGAGTCGCCCGCCACTAGAGCTCTGCCTGAGGCCACTCTTCCCCGTTGAGCGTCAGCACCAGGGTTGGAGTCACAGCCCTCCTTGGCTGGCACTCAAACTTCTCGTGTCGTCCACTCCGAAAGCTCCCAAGAGGGTTACCTGCTTTCAATAGGTACAGCCACGGGGGGGGGGGCTCCTGCACTCCACATTTACTTCTCTTCCTCGTTGTCACACACCTTCCCTCTTCCAGTATCCTCGATGTGACAACCTCACTCTAGGTCCTGTCCAGGAAACTCTTGTTTTCCCAGATGGTCCTGAGGTCATTCAGCTGCTGCTCCAGTTCCCTAACACGGTCCTTCAGGAGCTGCACCTTGACACAATTTCCGCAGGTGTAGTTGTCAGAAGCACCAGCAGTGTCCCTGACCTCCCACATCCTGCAGCAGAGACACTGTAACAACTTGCCGGCCATTACTTCAGTGGACAAAATCACCAATTACGAATGAGACACACTCAGAGTTGAGTGAAACCTACTCCCTTCTCTGCTGCCGATAGCCTCCTTCAGCACTGCAATATGTCACAAGTTTAAATACCGGACACATGCAGAACTGATTCAAGTGCAGCCTCCGTGCCTCAGCCTCCTCGCAGAAGACTCTCAAGCCAAAACTCACACTTTACATCCCAAGGCACTTCACCTCAACAAGGCCACACCCAACTTGGGACATCAGGAAAAGTCAATAATTACACAACCAAACACAAGATAGCTGATAAGCATATTTTCGCTCTAGATACTCTAAATTATTGGATAATTAATATTATCTTTCCTACAATTGGCGAGAACTACAGAACCCCAGTTCTTTTGTACGGTCATTTTCTTCAAGCAACCAGCTGAAATGCCGTTTGATTATTTTCCTAAATTAAGACTTCAAAAGATGCACGACCAAACATCACCCAACTAAAGATTATGGAAATCATTAGTTATCTCTGGAAAGTTTACCTTTCTTAGAACTGCAATCAAAAGAACAGCTCGATCTTTGAATTTGCAGATCAAAATGTTTTGTATGAAGAGGTAATCTCTTTGATTATTAATGAGATGATGACATCATTGGCAATGTCCCCATTCACCTCTAAGAAACCAATGCCAACTAATGTCAGCTTAAATTAGTTACAAGTATTTTACCAACAGGAAGCACAATACTGTATCATCAGGCAACATCTACAATCAACTTCTTGCAGGTAACAAAATGTAACTGCCTGCTGTGTTGGCAGGGACTTGGAACTGGGTTAATAATGAGTTAATAATTAGACTCATTCACAGATTCAAAGGTTAGAAGGATATTATATTTGAATTGGATGGATAGCACCAATGACATTGCAATGCTCTGTATTAGGTGTTGGCATAATGATGGCTTCAGAACAGTCATGCAGCACAGAACCAGGCCCTTTGGCCTACCTTGCCCATTCCAACTAAGGTGCTCCATCTACACTAGACCCACCTGCTTGCATTCCTATCCATGTACCTGCCCAAATGTATTTTCAATGTTTTTATATCTTCTGCCTCAACTACCTCCTCTGGCAGCTCATTCCATATACCCATCACCAACAGTGTGAAAATGTTGCCCCTCAGATAAAATCTTTCTCTTCTCACCTTAATCCTATGTTCTCAGGTTCTTGATTCCCCTACTCTGGGTAAAAGACACTGTGCATCTACCCAATCTATTCCCCTCATGATCTTACACGCCTCTCGAAGATCATCTTTCTTTTATCAGGGTGACCAAAATTGAGCACAATACTCCAACCGTGGCTTCACCAGCACCTTGCCCAGTTGTATCATCACTTGGATGAAGAAGGGATAGTACTGAATCAGTGGGGCAGTGAGAATGGTGACCACAGTGATTACAATTCCTTTTGTTTCATGGGACTTCCAGAAATGAACTCATTTTGTCCCTATAAAATATCATATAATTGCCCCCACCCCCACCCCCCGACCCAAATAATATGAAATATACCACATTACATTTTCCAATACAGGTTTCACATAATTTTTTTATATACAACGTAGGAGCAGGTTATTTCAGCCCATTGAGTCTATTCCAGTTCACAGTCCAATCCCATTCCTCACTAACTTCCCCAATAACCTATTTCCACTCCCCCTCCCATACCCATCAACTTCTTCCTAGATTCCACCACTCACTTAAACACCAAGTTACATTGACTAATTAGCCTATGGACCTCACATCTTTGGAATGGGGGAATAAATCAGAGCACCCAGGGAAAATGACAGTCACATGGAGAACGTGCAGACTCCATACGGGCAGCATTAGGATATCAGGATAGAACCTGGGTCACTGGAACCGGGAGGAAACAGCTTGAGCAACTATACCACTGCGCCAACTAATGATATGGGATTAATCTTTTTTTTAACCTGAAATTACATAATTACAAATGTGAAATATATAAATCATGTTTCATGGAGGATTGTGTTTAAATTCACTTACACAGTCAAACTGAAGGAACCAAACTCACAGCACGCAGCCAGATTGTGAGAAACACATCTACAACTACTTGTCAAACATTCTGCCCATGCTGCACATGTGAAAATTCAGTGTTGCAAGAGGTTGCAAATGCTGGGGTGCAGAGCAAAAATAAACTGCTGTTAAAAACTCAGCGGTCAGGCAACATATGTGGTGGCAGAAGGATGGTCGACATTTCAGGTCAAGTCAAGTATCAGAAATGAAGGTGTAAAGGAGAGGCAGTCAAGTCCATGATCCCTTTGCCTTTGACCTGCAGACTTCCTGCAGATTGGAGAAAGAACTCGGTATTCTTCCGTTTCCCGAGAGATGCTGACCCATTGAAGGACAAGGCCAGCCAATTCCAAAAAACAGCTCATTCCTTTTGTTCATCCTGCTGCTCTCTTTGCTCTCTCTCAAAGTTATCTTTGTTCTGCAATGGCAAATCCCTGATAGCGAAATGAACTGACAGTAAATGCTTCCACCAGAAAATTTATAACCAGAAAATGTATAATACATCTCAAGGTGAACAGAAAAAAGAGAATGGAGGATGATGTACATTCCAAAACTGCAACATCTCAAGAGCGGCAGGGGCTTGGAACTAGCACAAGGAATCTTGGATGATGAGAGATGTTTATATTTGATCAAAGCAAAAGGAAGCACATGCAAGGTTTAAAAAGATTAAATCAGACAGGGCATTTGAGGAATATAACTGGTTCCACCAAGATGCAGCACAGAACGCCACAGGAGATCCTTTTTCCCTGTGGCTATCAAACTGTACAACTCCTCCCCCTTCTGTTGTGAGGTAGACTGATTCTCCTTCCCTGCACTGTATCTCCAAGAAACATACTTCAAGTGTGGTTTCACCAACAAACATAAAGCTACATCATGATGTGTCAACTTTTGTACAAATACCCTTCTCAATGAAGTGCTAAAGGATTTCTTCGCCATAATGTCCACCAGACTCATCACTTGCATGGAATTATGTGAGTCACCACTTTCCTACATTGCTTCCTGGCAAATCAGGCCAGGCCATGCAGCCGATTCCACTGCAGTGACAATTCAAAAAATGTGCGTGTTTTTTAATGTCTCAAGCCTTGCAGCTCCAGCTTTAATCCCGCGCTTACATTGCATGGGTTTCCCCCCCCAACTTGTACTTCCTGGGTAAATGGAATAAAATGCAGGAAAATATATCCCGATGTTGGGGGAGTCCATAACCAGGGGTCACAGTTTAAGAATAAGGAGTAGGGCATTTAGGAATGAGATGAGGAAAAACTTTTTCACCCAGGGAGTTGTGAATCTGTGGAATTCTCTGCCCCAAAAGCAATTCACTGGATATTTTCAAGAGAGAGTTAGATAAAGCTCTTAAGGCTAATGGAATCAAGGGATATGGGGAAAAAGCAGGAATGGGGTACTGATTTTGGATGAGCAGCCATGGTCATATTGAATGATGGTGTTGGCTCGAAAAGCCGAATGGCCTACTCCTGCACCTATATTCTATGTTTCTATGTTTTCATGATAGTTAATGGCAATGGGAAGAGAATGATTGGGGAATACAATCGTGCCGTGATCGGAGACCCGACATGGGTAAATGGCATCTTACATTACAACTAAATTTGGAAATGTGAGGCACGAGTCCTCAGTAACAACCATATTAATAAAAAACTGCAGCTAAATAATAAATTATATTTATGATATGAATTACAAAACAACGCAGACATGAAGCCCTTTCGTTGTATCATGTGAAAACATGGCATGTTAGATGCACTGACTATTCTTTTATGCAGTTGGTATTATAATTTTCAAGAACACGGTGAGGTGCCCAGCACAAGCCAACTCTTGTAAAGCAGGGCAACAGGAAACAGGAAACAAGGCATAATCTTCTTACACACTGTTCATATCAACAAATCAAATTAAACAACAGTTTTACCAAACAATTTCTTAATATCCAGCTACCAAGATATAGGGCTGTTAGAGGGAGCAAATGGTGAACATAAAAAACCAGGAAGAGGCAATTCAACCCCTCATCTCCCCTGCCATTTGGTACAATGCTGCCTCAGATCTCATCTCCCCCTCTGCATGGGATTTCCTCCCCCTCCCCAGTCGTCAATCAAAAAATACAAGTCTGCTAACTTCACTTCCTCCACGACATGTGCAAAACAAACAAACCCATGTGAATTGCTGTTTAGGAAGAGGAAAAGCATAACAATTGGGAAAAAGATAATCAGCAGCCCTACAGTAGTAATTTGAGGCAGGCGTAGTGGATTAGAAAAACAAACTCATGGCACAATGAAGCCTTAACAAATCTTGGGGTTTCATCACCAGACTGCCTCTCTCTGGTGTCTATGCCGAACATGATGTCAAAATAAACTACCGTATTTCCCAGCAATGAAGACGCACCCCTATTTTGTGTTGCTACATTTTGATAAAGGGCTGGCGGGACAGGATCAAGGGTTTGGTTTAGTCAGTAGAAAGGAAGATGTCAAACTCCTTCAAGGAGGCAATGAGGACCATCTTCGCCCGTCCCACAAAAAATAAAAAAGAGAGAGAGAGAGAGAGAGAGAAAAGCAAATCCCCGAAGACTAGAGGAAGCTGAGAGAGCGCCAAGTTTGCAACATCTGGGCAGGAATACACGCAGGCAGTTGCAGCAAACATCTGTCCAATATAATAAATTTGACAAAAGGTCAAGAGTTTCTGTCACAAAACTGTACTCTGCTGCCTCTTTCCACAGCCGCAACAGAGATATGGGGAGAATTGAACAAGAGGGACTGGTGGACAAGTACTATGATCCTCAAACTGCTCCCACAAATCCTCTGGAAAGTTGTGAAAACTCTGCGTTATGCTTACAGTGTGAAATCGCAGCATGCCTCTAGCTATGTAGAACAGTACAGGATATGAATAGGCCCTTCAGCCCACGGAGTCTGTGCCGAACATGATGCCACTTTAAACTGCGCCATTTCTCACTCTCAGTCATTGCAATGAAACATGGATTTGTGGCTGGAAATGCTGCACCAATCAGCAGTTGAACATTTATCTGCAGCCTCTAACCCCAGCCTTCATACTGATGGCAACTAATAACCAGTTCCGGGATGCACATTACATCTAAGGGCAGCCCCAGACATCTCTATTTATTTCTTTCACTATCACCACTCCTCGGGGAGAAGGTGGCGCAGTGGCGCAGCTAGTAGAGCCACTGCCTCCCAGCTTCAGCAACCCAGGTTCAATCTCAACCTCGGGTACTAACTGCGGGGAGCTTAATTCAAATTAATGTTTGATGGCCATTGACTTGGTCGGTTTTTCCATTAGGCTAACTCTACGATTCTAACAACCCTCATTCTAATCATTTTATACATTACAAATCCCATTTCTGTTAAAAAGAAGCCTTTCTTTCCTCTCTCTCTCATTGCAGTGAAGTGACACCTATGCCTTTGATTCATAAAGTACATATCTCTTGCCCTGGGCATGCAACAGGATAACTTGCATCTGTCTCAAGACTAGAGAATACAGATTAGTTAATGGCAGGTCAGCTGATCAAGTTGTTCATCATTCGGTCAGCCTGCAAAAACATCAAGAATTCTGTCAGATGCAATCATTGTGCAATCGTCTTTGAACACTGCAAAGATAAACTAGTTTATCTTTACAACCATTATATGAAGCTGCTCTCACCTAACTCTCCACAACTCTTCAAGTTCTCAAATTCTACGTCCTCCAATAGTCTTGAAGACTAGCAAAGTGGCCACAAAAGTGCATAATCTCATATTTTCTTTTTAAGGTAAAAAATGTATTGCTACAATTCAAATAATAGGGATAAACCAATAACAACAGAAAATGCTGGAAACACTCAGCAGGTCAGGGAGCATCTGTGGAGATGGAATCTTGGTGGGAATAGGTGGTAGAGATAGAAATGTGAACAAAAGAGTGGATGGTTAAGAACATAGCATAGTACAGCACATTAACTGCACTGTAGGCCCTTCTAATGTTTGTGCCGGCCATGATGCCAAATTTAACTCATTCCATTTGTCTGCACATGGTGTATCCCTCCATTCTGTGCCTGGTCAAATGCCTCGTAAATGCTGCATTGTATTTGCTTCCAACACTTAACCTGGCCTTGTGTTCTAGTCGCCTATCATTCTGTGATAAAACTTCAATATTTGACATCTCCATTCTATCTACGTTATCTATGCCTCTGATATTTTTAATATACTTCTATCAAGTATACCTCGGCCTCTAACACCAGAGAACACCATTCAGGTTTGCCCAACCTCTCCTTACAGCCGTGCCCTCTAATCCCAGCGTCATCCTGGGTACTATAGACAATAGGTGCAAGAGTAGGCCATTCAGCCCTTCGAGCCAGCACCACCATTCAATGTGATCGTGGCTGATCATCCCCAATCAGTACCCTGTTCCTGCCTTCTCCCCATATCGCTTGACTCCACTATCTTTCAGAGCCCTATCTAGCTCTCCCTTGAAAGTATCCAGAGAACCGGCCTCCACCGCCCTCTGAGGCAGAAAATTCCACAAACTCACAACTCTCTGTGTGAGCAAGTGTTTCCTCATCTCTGTTCTAAATGGCTTACCCCTTATTCTTAAACAGTGGCTCCTGGTTCTGGACTCCCCCAACACTGGGAACATGTTTCCTGTAATAGTACAGTTAATATATGTAGTTCTACAATAGTATAGTTAATTTTGGAACAATCCTGCATAGTCTCATGAACACAAACTGGCACATGGATAAAAGAGAGCAGCCACTCTGTTCACCAAGATTCTTTTTGTCATCTAGAGGAAATATGTTACAAAAAAAAATTGATCACAGCCACAGTAGGGAAAGCCCCATTGTCAAAGTTAAAAGTTTCCACATCAAAAATATAGATGGCACATAAGGCCTTTGTTTAAGCTGAGGGAAAATACACCATTTATGATGGAAATAGACAATAGCAAATAGACAATAGGTGCAGGAGTATGCCATTCGGCCCTTCGAGCCAGCACCGCCATTCAATGTGATCATGGCTGATCATCCACAATCAGTACCCTGTTCCTGCCTTCTCCCCATATCCCCTGACTCCACTATTTTTAAGAGCTCTTTCTAACTCTCTTGAAAGCATCCAGAGAACTGGCCTCCATTGCCCTCTGAGGCAGATAATTCCACAGACTCAAAACTCTCTGTGTGAAAAAGTATTTCTTCATCTCCGTCCCAAATGGCTTACCCCTTAACTATTTCTACTGTTCCCAAAATTCTCTTCTATCAAAACATCAATGATTTGGCCAAACTCTTTCCCAATGCAAGGGCTAAAATGGTCCTATTCCTAGATGAATGATCTACATATTTTGAGAAATATTCCCAGATGCACCTAATATATCCTGCCCCATCGATGTCTTTAGCAACAAGGAAGTCCCAGTCAAAATTGGTGAAATTAAGGTCACCCACTACAACAACCCTGTTGCTTTTAAGTATTTCCATAATAGGTCAACGTAGATGTGCAGTGTAAAGTATTCTGACTTGTTTCATCATGGCCTGGCATGGTGATTTCAAAACTCAGGAATGCACGAGGCGGCAAAGAGTAGGGAACTCAGCCTGACCCATCATGAACATAGCCCACCCAACTATCCAATGTAACCGGGCCACATCCCCAGGGATTGCAGGGACAATATGCAGAATCAAGGACAGCTACTACTTTCTGACAAGTATCAGGTCCTTGAACCCTCCTCCATCCTACCACAACAACAAAACACATGGCCCACCTCTTGCACTATTTTGAACAGGTTTTTATAATCTAATTATGTTTTTTGCACTTATGTCTGGTCTTTTGCTGCATTGATTTTAAAACTGTGTGTGTAATATGTATAATTTGTTTGTGAGTGTTCATCCCAGCTTGTGATCCTGCTGCATTTCCATTGTACATGTACCTCACCAGACTCCTGCCTATGGTAATCCCAACAATATGTTCAGATGAATAGACACTAGACAATAGGTGCAGGAGTAGGCCATTCAGCCCTTCGAGCCAGCACCACCATTCAATGTGATCATGGCTGATCATCCCCAATCAGTACCCTGTTCTTGCCTTCTCCCCATATCCCCTGACTCCACTATCTTTCAGAGCCCTATCTAGCTCTCCCTTGAAAGTATCCAGAGAACCGGCCTCCACCCCCCTTCATAGGCAGAAAGTTCCACAGACTCACAACTCTCTGTGTGAGCAAGTGTTTCCTCATATCCGTTCTAAATGGCTTACCCCTTATTCTTAAACAGTGGCCGCTAGTTCTGAACGTGTTTCCTGTAATAGTACAGTTAGTATATATGTAGTTCTATAATAGTATAGTTAATTTTGGAACAATCCTGAATAGTTTCATAAACACAAACTGGCACATGGATAAAAGATAGAGCAGCCACTCTGTTCACTAAGTTTATTTTTGTCATCTAGAGGAAATGTTACAAAAAAAATTTGATCACAGCCACAGTAGGGAAAGCCCCATTGTCAAAGTTAAAAGTTTCCACATCAAAATATAGATGGCACATAAGGCCTTTGTTTAAACTGAGGAAAAATACACCATTTATGATGGAAAATTGTGCAATTTGTCCAAAAGTGAGTGCAACTCAAATAGCAAGAAAGACATTAAGGTGGCATTAATTCTGTTTTGAATTTCCTTCATTTGCCTGCAAGAAACAAGAGTTTGTACCTCAGAGAAATATCCCACATCAGATTGTATTGTTCAGAAACAATGGTTTGAGTTTCATCACAGATTGCACCCTCATTACATTGCTACATGGCCTCAATAATTATAAAATATGGAAGAATCTGAAAGTGTGGCGAGGTGAAATACAAAGAACATTTTCACTTCAAGTAGCTAAAGTCACTGCACAAAATACAAGACAAAATTCTGAAGCAGGGAAAGAAATCAAGTCCTCAGATTCTCCAAGGATTTTTTTCATTTCCTACCTTCTATTATTTCTTCAAATGCTACTCCGTAACTTTTCCTGAGGAGTTATTCACTCCCGCGGAGTGCGTTCGACCGTCCCGATGTCATCCCTCCTTTTCCATGCTACAAGAGTAATTACTTCTGATTGGTCTGAAGAAGGATCCTGACCCTAAACATCATGTCCATTTACTCCCACAAATGCAGCCTGACCTGCTGAGTTGCACCAGCTATTTAGGTTTTTGCATTACATTTCGGAAGTGCTTCAATAGCTATAACACATGTTGTGATGTCCAGAAGCAGCTATACACACACACATATTATATATATATATATATATATATATATATATATATATATATATATATATATATATATATATATATATATAATCCCCGGCATTTCGCTCGTTAAAAGCATTACCTGCTCCCATAAAGTCACAAGCTCAGTCATGCTCAAAATCTAAGCTAAAATTCCATTCTGCTGCTGGGCATGTAGCCCATGGTTCAGGGACAGGACCATAAGAAATGGAGCATTCTTCTTCACCTGCAGTAAATGTCAATGATTTTCTGCCCCTCCCCCACCCCAAAATATCTAGAAGTTGCACAAAATAAACATTCACACACGGAGAACTATTGGTTTTGATCCAGAAGAAAATGTCATGCTGCTCTTAGAGAAACTAAAGGTCAAATGTTTTGCACGTGACAATATTTATCTTGTTGAAGAATTGGTCCACAAATGAGGCAAGATATATCATTTTTATGTTAATAAAGACCAATACAATATACAAATGCAAAACAAAAGAGAAATCCTGGAAAAAAATAGGGAAAAGGGGAATGCAAAGAAACTGGCAAGGATTATTAAAACCAATTAGCTATTAATAGATAAAGGGGAGCTAAAAGCAGAAAAAACATGAAAGTGGGTGGACTAGGCCAGTATTCTCCAGATATTAAATAAAAACAGAGAGATGATTCACAATAGGAGGAGAATATTTGGAACTATCTGGCCCAGAGGATTGGAAGGTTCTGTTACTGATTAATATAAACCATCCAACCAATCAATGTGTATGGAGATAGTGCAGGAAAGCAGCTTGAGGGTCAATGATCAGCCATGTCCTCAAAGAATGTTGCAATGAGCTTGAAGAGCTGAGTGGCCAGTTCGAATATCTTGCATTCTTATCTGTTTTTGCAGTTAGTTGCAATAGCAGCAACTGGCTCACAATAATACAGGAAATTGTCCAGGTGTTAAGTAATTCTGAAAACAGAAGTTCAAATCTAATTGCGTACTGACAAAAGAACACGTATTCAAACGAAAACTCTGTACATTACCTCCTTTCAAACCAAACTTAAATCTGCAAAATAATGGAGGTCTCGTCAACAATGTTATCAGGCAGCTCTGTTTTCCATTGCTCAGGTTCCCAGGACTTCTAAACCTCATCACAGCCATGATTGAAACATTAACTACATTATCTTATGACATAGGATGAGGCCATTCACTCCATCAAGTCCAGGCCAGCTCTCAGTGCAATTTCATCAATCTCAATTCCCTAACTATCTAGAGATACAGTGTGGAAACAGGTCCTTTGGCCCACCGAGTGCACGCCAACCATTGATCACCAGTTAACATTAGTTCTACATGACACAATTTCTTATCCACTCCCTACACACTAGGAACAAAGAAAATAGGTGCAGGAGTAGGCTATTCGGCCCTTCGAGCCAGCACCGCCATTCAATATGATCACGGCTGATCATATTGATCCAGAATCAATACCCCATTCTTGCTTTCTCCCCATATCCCTTGTTTCTGTTAGCCCTAAGAGCTATATCCAACTCTCTCTTGAATACATTCAGTGAATTGGCCTCCACTGCCTTCTGTGGCAGAGAATTCCACAGATTCACATCTCTCTGGGTTGAAATGTTTTTCCTCATCTCAGTCTTAAATGGCCTACCCCTTATTCTTAAACTGTGACGCCTGGTTCTGGACTCCCCCAACATCGGGAACATTTTTCCTGCATCTAGCCTGTCCAATCCTTTAAGAATTTTAAATGTATCTATAAGATCCCCTCTCATCCTTATAAATTCCAGTGAATATAAGCCCAGTCCATCCATTCTTTCATCACACATCAGTCCCAATGTAGAAAAGCCAATTAACTTACAAACATGCACACCTTCGGAATTTGGGAGGAACCAGAGCACCTGGAGGAAACCTATGCAGTCAAAGGGAGAATGTGCAAAGTCCACACAGACAGCACCCAAAATCAGGCGTTGTAAGGCAGCAACTCTACCAGCTGTGCTGTCCCTCTCTCCCTTTAACTGTCCCCTGGTTCTTTTTATCTCTAACCGAAGTAAGACTTAATTTACAGCAAGTAAATACCTCACCAACCCACATGCTTTGGGAATCTGGAAAGGAAACAGAGTACTCAGAGGAAACTCACGCAGTTATAGGGAGAACACCGGAGGTCAGGGTTGAACCTGGGTCATTTGAATGAAACAGGATCCATGATGACCTGATAAATTGGATTCGAAAATCTGCTTGGCCATAGAAGCGTAGTGGTGAAGGGGCGTTTTTCGGACTGGAGGTCTGTGACCGATGGTGCTCCGCAGGGATCAATGCTGGGACTTTTGTTTGTATACATAATGATTTGGTTGAAACTGCAGATATGCTGATTAGTAAGTTTGCAGATAATGCAACAATTGGAGCTGTGGTAAGTGTAGAAGGTTGTCAAATGATACAGCAGGATAGAGAGATCAGTTTAAAAACTTGTCCGGAGTTAAGCAACAGGTGTTGCACTTTGGGAAATCAAATGGAAGGTTACAGGATACAAAAAATGGCAGGAGCCTTAACAGCATTGGTGTATTGTAGGGTCTGGAGATACAAGTTCTTAGTTCCCTGAAAATGGCCGCACAACTGGATAGGGTGGTAAAGATAGTGTGCAGCATGCTGGCTTTCATTAGGCTGGGAATTGGAAAAGTTGACAAGTCATGTTGGAGCTGTGTAAAATTCTAGTTAGGCCACATTTGGAGTATTGTGTATAGTGCTGGTCACCTCATTACAGGGAGGAAAAGAGGCTATAGACAGGTGGCAGAAGCGGTTCACTGAGATGTTGTCTGGTTTAGAGAGACAACAATGTTTTCTGGTCAAAAACCTTCAATCTGAAGAAGGGTCTCGATACAAAACGTTATACATTCCCTTTCTCCTGAGATACTGCCTGTTACTCCAGCATTGTGTGCCTACCTTCAATCGGACTGATGGGAGTAGTGTGGAGAAAACTGCCGAACAGAGGTGAGGAGAAGTAGTGGGGCAGGAATTGGTCTGTGGTAGAATATGGACACTTGCCTTTAATAATCAGGGCAGAGTATAAGAGCAAGGAGGAGATATAACAAACTACTGGCGGATTTCATCGAATCAAGCAGCATCTCTGGAGAAAATGGACAGATAAGGCTCACAACTCCTCAAAAATCAACTCAGACCACAATTTCTTGCAGCAAGGCCTAGACAACATTCAGACATGGCTAATAAGTGACTGTTAACATTCAAACAACATTCAAATGCCTAGGGTTACACAAAAAGCTGGAGAAACTCAGCGGGTGCAGCAGCATCTAAGGAGTGAAGGAGATAGGCGACGTTTCGGGTCGAGACCCTTCTTCAGACTGGTC